>NIVC01004380.1:0-48015 GCA_002269645.1 Macrostomum lignano
CAAGTAGACTCTCAATATCAGCATAAACCAAATACAGCGGCGGCAGTCGAGTCTCGTAGGCTGAAAAAGACAAAAGTGCTTTGCCCTCCTCTGGTAAAACCTCCTCCGTGACTGGCTTTGGCGTTCGAATGAAGCCGCCGCCGCCGCCGCCTGGTTGCTCCTCCGTCGTCTGGCCACACACGTGTTCTTTCAAGATATAATCCCAAGACGTGGTGTGAATAAAGCTCGCCAGACATTCAGGACAATAGCGCCGGCGTTTAGCACGAGAACTCAACAGCCTATCCAGATTTAGCACCGCCATGTAGTGTCCATACTTGAATTCTGCGTAAGGTGGTATGAACAGACAATTGACTGGCGCAAGGTCACCAGTGGAACGACGAAAATTAAAAAACAGCACGGCAGTATTCGTGGCATGACTCCAGACAAACACACGCATCAGTCTAATTCGAGGGTTCAGCCGGCAAAACTTTCTGTAGCTCCCAATTGAGTGACGAGTCACTCCGGCGCGCGTAAATCGAAAGCTTTTCAGCCAAGGCCTGTAAGACGCCTTTCGCCTTTTACGGGCTTGCCCTTCGACCTGTGAGGAAAAGACGCTCGACACGACAGCATACATAAAACAATCATGCTGATCTGCTCGGTGCGGGCGTAGAAACAAAACCGCTCCCGGCATACGACCAACAGCCAGTGGAACGCGGAATGGAACGGAACGGGTCGGAGCGGATTCTGTTGGACCGCCGCCCGCCTGCGCGCCCGCCGCCGCCGCCGCCACGCCCGCCGCCACCACCACCGCCGCCCGCCACCCGCTCCCCACACGTCCTGCTGCTGTGCCGACGACTGCTAGTGTTCGACTGTAGTAGTAGATATTTTCGGCGGAATATGCACAGCATAACGTCGACCTTGACAACGCCGAGGAACTTCCAGTTACTACCTCGGGACTGAAAGTTGTCTAATTTAGCTACCAGATCGTTTGTTGCCTCGCTGTACCATTGGTTGAAAACGTCCTCAGAGAGAAGAAGTACACGGCGGCGCGGCGGCTGGAGCATTCGCATCGAAGGAGACCATAACGACTTTGGAATTGAAAAAGGGCGCGATTACTTCTACCTCTTCGTTGTGGGGGATTCACCAACAGCCGTGTCATTGGCGGGGGGATAACGAGTACGATACATTTTTACATTAAGATGTATACATGTACGGAGTAAACAGTCCGCAGATCCGAGAGAGTTAAAAAGACGAAAAAGTGGAACTTGCAGTTGTGGAAGTAACTCGCTGGGTGGTTCGGTCTCGCCATCGTCCTCGTCCAGCAGAGGCGTGAACGTCAGAAAGTTCGCCCGACCTCGGTGTGCGGACTCGGTATGTTGTACCGACCAGCCTGGTGGAGTGTCCTCTTCGATTAGCCGACGCACTGGTTCTCGAAGTAAAAGTTGGTCTGGTTGATAGCACGAGCCATTGTGCGAGTGCCCATGGAGGGCGGCTTGACTGTTGAATCTCTGCCGGCACACAGGGCATCTGATTTGTTTCGTCGTCGTCGTCGACGGCTGGAATGGTGTTGGCGATTGTTGGCGATGGGGTGGTTGTGATAATCGCCTAAATAGTTTGCTCGGTGGCAAAAATAAGGAAGGAATGCACAGCCTTAAGTTTGGTGGACAGTCCGAAAATGTCCTCCGCCGCGTGGTTAAACTGTATTTTACTTTGCAGAGATACAATTATGTAGACAATTTGAATATTTAGGAATGAACAGCAGGCTAGTAAGTAGTAGGTCGTTGATGGTGGTTGAAAGAATAGTCAATGGTAGTGTTTTTAGGGGTCTGAATCAGTTCGAATGGATCATCATGATAAACAAAAATCGTTGGGTACGCATTGGAATTTTACCTTCAGGTAGTAATAGTGGTAGGTGGTGTTTTTTCAACTTGGTAGGGGCTCGGTTGAATTTAGGTGTTTATTACTACAGCAGAAAATCGTTGTTGTTAATATCAAGTGCATGTCAGAGCTCACGACGAATGATGCCGCCAACAAGATGGGCTAGATCGGTCGTAGATGTATCCGATCTGATTAGAATTTCGTGTACGTTCGAGTAGTCCTGGTAGTGTCGTGTAAACGCCTCGTCTAGCGACCGTAGATAGTCCAGGGAGATGCCAGTCTCCTCACCGCTGCGTCCGCGCTGCGCGATGCGTTGAATGGCCAACTCCGGGTCAATGCGCAGGTAAATAAGCGTCGTGTTCGCGCCGGTAAAGGGTACCCCAGTCGCTTCGAGGACGTCTAGTTGGCGCTGAGCAATCGCCCATTCGGTGTCAGACAGCGAGCCTTGACGGTGTAGTACGTCTTGGAATGCTCGAGCCGACCCGAGGCAGCGGTCGAGGATAACCACCTTGTTGTTGGATTGTTGGTTAACCTCATTCCGGACCTGGGTGGTAACACAAGATTGGCAAAAGTAGCTATACCGTGCGTGTCTTTCGACATTGGTTGTACATGCAGTAGGAGCTATACGAAAGGAATTGCTAGATACTATAGTACCACTTACTTTGCTGTCTCTGTCGAGCAAGTCGTGGGAGACGTGCTGTTGGAATGCGACGGCCGGAAGCTCGCCTCGATAGAATGACTGAAGCAGATTTACCGAGTCCGGGAGGAGCGGGTGTCGCGCGTACTGGTGAACAGGCTCGGGACCGAAGACGGCTTTGTCGGCCCAACCCTCGAGGCGGGAGGTGAGAGCCAGTTCTCGAAGCAACGTCGACTTCCCGGCACCGATTACGCCCTCCAGGAGAAAAATGCGAGACTGGCTCGTCATATTGGCTAGAATTGGAACAAATTCTGGTTTCGGAGCGGCTTCCTGACACAATTGTTTAACAATGTTGATCATTTCTAAAATCTGGCTAGTAGTCTTTGCACCTATTATAACGATCTTAAGGGAATGAAAAATATTGCACACCGTCCTATTGAGTGGAGCAGTACTACGGAGGGTGATGGCTTGTGGGAATATCTCCGCGTCGTAATACAGCCGAGCTGTGTGAAACGGCCCGATAAAGTTTTTCAGGGTCGAAAATTTGAGTCCAGGATAGTGGAGCAGACCAACGGTTGTAGAGCTGATTATACGAATCGATGTTTTGATTAGTTTAATTACTTTAAGGTGTATGAAATTCAGGGCACGTAGAAGTTGGACTCGGGATCTACAGCCATAAAGCGTGAGTAGTCCTCCGGGTAGAACTGACATGAAAATTGGGGCAGTCCGATACGAAGCATACTTGGCTTGGCGGAGTATAATTTGGAGGGGATTCCCGCCTGGCCTAGACGTTTTTTTAGCCTATTTAAATCTAACTTTTCTCCTGGAGGGGTACTCGTTCTGGCTTGCACTATTAGTAGGACCAATCTCTGAAAAGAATAAATACGAGAAAAAATTCTGTATAACGGTTAAGATTTTTATATATTTCTGGGTGATGCGTTTCCGTTTACGGAGAATGGTAGTTAGAGTTATAGGTATAGCTTCCCGCCACCAAGTGAACGCTAACGGTCACTGTGCGAAGACTTCATCATCTTCGCTGTCCATGGGCTCCGTCGAGGCCCCGAGTCCACGTCCCCTAGCGCTGGGTTGGAGGCTGCAGCTTTACCCGCTTTGGGGACAGTATTGGTAACACCGCTTACAAGATCTTTGACGGGAGTCACCGTGATCCAGTCTTCAGCTGCTGCTGCTGTTGTTGCTGCTCCAGTCGTCTTGGTGGGGCGTTTGGCGGGGCTGCGACGAGTTGGGCCTTGTCGTCGTTTTCGTCCGCTAACTGGTTTCACTAGCGTCGTCGTAGTTGTTGACTCTTCTTCCTCAGTTGCGGCGGTGGCGGCGATTGGAGTCGACGTAGTTGGGATGTGAAAACGCAAAGCTTGGGCTAGCATCGGCAGGTGTTTCGGGTCGTCGTCGACCAGTGTCAGCGAGCGAAGGGCGAGGCCGAGGCGCCATGTCTTGCTTTCCTTCTGACGATAAAGACTTGTGAGCTGAACGGAGAGATGGTAAAGACCGCTAAGTCCCCTCAGCTCGCTTGTGTCAACTTCACGTGGGTGTTGATTAGGCAGTGCTCGAAAGGTGAAACATGGTAGTGTAGGTTTTATGGCAATCCACTGGGCAAAGCCCAGGTCGCCTTCCTCGGTGGCGCGGGAGATGCGAAGCAGCGGCATCGGATCGCCCATTTGCTTTAGTTTGATAGCGATGCCTCTTTCGACTTGTCTAGCGAGAGCAAGGGGAATGAAAAGCAGTAAGAATTCATGGTCTAGTGAGTATGCACATGTAACAAGGATGGCGAATTCTTCAACTTACTTGATGCATTGTAGGAATTTGCTGCAAAAGGCCGATGATGACAGTCCGATGGCCACCGCCTCACGGTCTCCGGCTAAAAACTCTCCGGCATCCTGTATTTGGACACCACGAAGAATCTCGACTGGGGTCGTGGTTTGAATCACTAGTGGGGACCTCCTGTCGACTTTGGGGGGCGTCCACGTTACGCTACGGAAGGTGCAGCTTGCTGTAGGAGCGTTGGGTTCGCCTAGGTGGAGATTACCAACGTCGGCTTGGATAGCACCCGGTTGGAATACGGATTCGGCAGCGAAACCAGCCATGGTGTTGATCTTGCCTTGCTCGGAACGCGTGTTTGAAGTGCCTTCTATTTGGAGTCTTAATGAAGATTTTATTTCGTTTAGGGGTACCTATTTTATAGAGTTGTTTTTTAAGGGGGGCGTGGGATCGTTGAAGATTGTAGTTGGTCTTCTGGCTGGTGAATTCCCAGGGACTTTGACATTTTGTTAAAGAGTTTAGGGTTGGTGAGATGCGATGCAAATATACGTGCGTTAAGAGATAATTTTGGCATTATAGTAGTGCGTGCAAATCGGTGAATTGATTTGACATGCTATTTAAGTTCACTAATTTGGTGTTCACTAGTGAATAGGAAATTGATCTCACTCGATGCGTTCGGGTTATAGTAGGCTAGGGTCGGTGAATTGACTGCATGCATTTCATGGGCGTAAATTGCGTGCTCATTGCTGGATTGATAAAAATTTGGAAATGCCTGCACCCTAGTTTGGGTCACGGGTGACGTTTTCCCATAGAGGTCGGTTTGTAGAAAGATACCGAAAGGGGGGTTTTTACTGGCTTCGGCATTGAGTGGTTGGTTGACAGCGCGGCGCTATCTATATGCTATATGCCGATAACGGAAATTGTGCAATCCCCCGCGTGGGTTGAGTTTCATATGAAGGGGAGATCTAGGTCATTGAGTTAGAGAGGAGACT
Organism: Macrostomum lignano; assembly: GCA_002269645.1. NCBI lineage: Eukaryota > Metazoa > Platyhelminthes > Macrostomidae > Macrostomum > Macrostomum lignano. The sequence continues at coordinate 5,260 of NIVC01004380.1, forward strand.
TGGAACTGTTCGAACGATAGATTGCGAATGACAATGGCCGAGGCTCAGGACGGATCGCGGGAAGAGTATTGGAAGGCACAGGAGGGATACTTTGAAGAATTGGAACGCAAATTCGCTTTCGTGGACTACGGTAGCGATCGACTCCGACGAGTGTCGCCCTTGAGTAGACCGTCTGGTAAGTATAGTTTTTTATGACTGCCACTCCTCTTGTATGGCACCGTATTTTGATAGGGCATCATATACCGACTTCAGTAGACGGGCAGCAAGACCTCCGTCCGGTCGCGGTAGTTCCGCCTAGTGTGCGTGGCCGCGAGGATCCCTATGACGGGGAAATTACTATAGGGAGGAATACGTTCCCACCAAGGACAGAGGTATGTAATATGCATTCTGAGTTCGATTGCTTTGTGGTAGTATAACTTACTATGCCTTCATCTACTGGTAGGATTACTTCAACGCAAGGACGGCAGCTTTGGAGGAGCTACGTGAGGGGCGACCCGAGGTTCGCTATCGTGACGCGGGTTACGACGTAAGATTGATTTTTAAGTTAGTAGTGCCTGAGCTTGTACTTGACGAGTTCATTTTGCCTTTTTTAGCAACTATGCATGAGTGACCGAGTAGTTTTGCAGCACCAGTGGGCGACGGCAGTTTGTACGCGAATGCATGAACTGGTGCCGGAGATGGTGGCTCGGGGAAGGGAGGTACGAGACAATATTCGTATGCTTTTCTTATCACATATTGCATTAATAAATAAAGAATTTCCATTCTCATTTTAGGAGTTTTTAGCCATGGTGAGTGGAGATGTGCTTTTTGGTGTGGTATAATTCACTCGTCCGTATGAAAATAAATTTACTTGTCTGTTCTTTATTCTTGAATCGTAGATTCGCGGACGTGGTCGTCGGACTCGAAACGAGGTATGGATATTGTTATTTTAATTGAGTGTGATCCTAGTTCAATATTGTAGCCCAGTTGTATTTTCTGCTGTTGCATATTCCAGGCTGCGTGTGTTTCGTCCAGCCCCACACAGCTTACAATGGTCAGTAGTCGCTTGGCATTGATTAAACATTTAAGATATAAAGGCTGGAATCTTATTTGACATTTCAGGCGAATTGCGCGATCGGAGAAGGGCGAGCTCCCGGACCACCGCAGCCATGTGTCCCGGTTAGTGATACATCGAAAACCATGCTCTTTATTTTGGCGGTATGTACATAAGTAGCTCGGTTTGGGAGGTGCTCTTCACGTGCCGGTTTAAGATGGAGTTACGAGGTTTTATGGTAGTAGAATTCGTGTTATTTAGTGTGAGACGGGACCGTTAATGCATGAACCAGTTCTACTTTATGCTGCCACGCATTCAAGACTGCATGGCATTGATTAAAACTTGAGGGTGTAAAACAGTTGAAATCTTATTTTTTTAAATTGCAGACAAATTTCGTGTTCGGACGGGGGCGGACTCCTGGACCGCCGCAACCTTCCACGGTTGGTGTTACGTAGAAGAATATGCTCTTCTTTGTAGGGTGTTCACAGTCATATCGGGTGGGGGGGGCAGGTTGGTAGTGGTTTAGGGTGAAATATGCAAGTCTATGGTGGTAGAGTTTGTGTTACAACAAAGAGTTATTTATACAATCAAATTTCAGATTCCGAAGCCGCCATCCGGAAGTGGATTCCCTGGTGGTGGTAGGGTTAGTAAATTTTATATTGATTGCAGCGTAGTAAATTGACCTGGTAAATGTATGTCATCTTCTTTGGTTTCAGGATGCGGACCTGTCGTAGGCATTCGGGACTCGGCGTGTGGGTTGGTTGACTCCGTCGCCGCCGTCGGCTTGTTTATGTGGACTGTAGGGGACTTGTATTTGTAAATGTTTCGTATGCGACTTTTATTCAGTGAAGGCTTGGACATATGTGTCTATTTATTCTTTTGGATTCGCTCTGTGTGCAGTATCGTACATGTAAATACAGTGTGGCGTAGATCCAAGGCCTTCGTTCGATGTAAGGGCTTGCCAGCGGGGTGTCTGTCTTGTTGTGTCATCGGTGGAAATATAGCGTTGTTAAAGGATAGGTTTGGATCTTGTTTGTCTTAGGGCTAAAGAGAGGGGTGATAAACTCGGGGTTTGAGTTTTCGGTGGTGTGGTTAGTTCTAGGGCTTCTGGGGTGGGGGGTCTGTATTATGGGGTCTGGTTTATCTCAAGTGGGGGGTGAAGCATGGGGGGTGGGAGTCGAATCACCCCGGGGGAATCTTAACGCGGCAATATTTTTTAAATCGCATGTAATTTGCTTTAGTTCTTTAAATTCAACTTTTATTCAATTTTATTTTATTTACTTGTTAAAAACTTTTAATACACAAATGTACCGGTTCGTCAATGAATGTATTAAAACTTGTAGTGCTAAAATACACGGATTCGATGTTGGTTGAAGTAGCTACTGAAGCCGGCGTTCAATCGAGAGGGCGGATAAGATAAACAAAAGTGCAAGATATGCATATGTAGATGCCGCGGAGACGGATGAAAAGTAACAGAAAATATGCGAAAAAGTATAAGTACGAATATGAGTGGTTGGTATCGAGGTTTTGAGTTCTATGGGTAAAATATTGAAGCCTAGTGACGGTCCCCCTGGTTCTAATCTGTACTACATAAAAATGGAAAATACTATCCTGATCCTAAAATTGTAGACGTTTCGAGAAGTTTAACAATACAGCATAATAATGTTTGTTAGCAGGTAGGCGAGTACACTTAATGGCGGATTCAGTCAATCAACACGGCCGTGGACGATAGTGGAAAGGTCGGCATGGACGGCGAGCGTGGTGTTGAGGTCCATGTTGGGGCAGCACGGCGGTTTGGGTTCGGTCCGGGTGAAGGTGTTTCGGTGCTGACTCTGCAAATAAGAGCGGAATGCTTCGGTAGTTGGGGGCCATGTTTCGGATAATGATTAGAATTTACTTACGTCTGAGTGGCTTGAGAATACTCTTGGCTACGGAAGTCATTCGGACGGCGGGACTCGGGAGAGCGGATGCGTTTGTAGCAGTGGTGAATCAAAGCGAGCACCAGGAACAGAAAAATAATTAGACAAACGACCTTCAGGGCCACCAGTTGCGTACTTGCTAGGTTGATTAGTTTGTTGACGCTTTCTCCGATTGCGGTAACCATTTGGGTATTATTGTATGCCTGGACGGCTATACGATTTCGGAGCTCTTCTTGGGAGTAATGGGAATTCTCGGATAATTGTCTGACAACTGCCGAAAGTTGTCGGGTAGTTTCCGCGTTGTTTTGGGTGGCTTGGGCCTGTTTAATAAACACAGCCAGTATTTTTTGTAGTCGGTTCGCCATTAAGATGGTTATACGAGACTCGGTGAACTAATAATAAACTTGCCAGACTATTCACTCGAGAATCCGACTTGACGCTGTTTTTAGCGCTTGCGTCTAGAAGTTTGTATCTGTTCAAACCCTCAAGTCGTGGGGAGGGGTGGGGGTGGGGGGTAAAGGTTGTGCGCGGGTGGTTGATGAGAATCGGATTTTAATCGATTAATGTGGCGGGGGAGTGTACATTTCGCTGTGTGCGCCCTAGCGTTTGGGGTAAGGTCTTTTCTCGGAAATGTAGCACTTATGGTCCGGCGGGAACGGAGTATGGATCGTAGAGTTGGTATAGAATGCAAGTGGTTTATTTACGGAGCAAGTGGTTATTATGATCTATTCAATATCTATTACTGGAAGTGACGCAAGCCGCGCTCGTGGATAGTGTTGCCTAAGGCCGAGTAAAGCGTATACCTTATCGTGCGTTTAACACGGTTTCGGAATTTGAAGTGCTTGGTGAATAGTCTATTGGTTTCCACCTACTCGGGTGCGACTGCGAGTATAAGATAAGTAGGGGTACGATTTGTAGGCGGCTCGCTTGAGCGTGTTAGGACGGGTGGGGACTGTATTCATTTTTACATGTAAAAATGAGGGGTGCGTGTAATATACTAATACTACTAGCGTGTTGTCGAGTGTGGTCTGATTCCCTTCAGCTGGCGGGGGCAGAGCTCGGATTATGTCTGCAATTTCTTTCCCTGCTGTGTAGCTTAGCAGCTTGCACCGTTGGTTTTCATTGGTGATGCCCGAAGCGTCAATGAAATCTTGAAAGCGTGCTGACCACTCGCTCCAGCGTTTGCCAGCATTGTGAGGGTCGCTAATAATTGAGAACGGCTCTGGTGGGGGTAGTGAAACGTAGTTAGTGCCCATTGCCCTCGCGTAGGTTTGTGTGTTTGCGACGCCACTGTAGGAAGTCTGACAAGCCGTGTGAGTTTGCTTGGATCGATACAGATAGCAAAGTTCCAAATACGAGTAAATGCCAATGCGTGTATTTAAATATTAGTCAATGGGGGGTTGGCGCGTGCATGGTTAGAGAGTTGAATGTACGCCGATATAGAATGACACTGCTAAGGCGCAAGCCTACAATCTCTACAATCTCATCTCTCCTTTCTCCCCTCTTCTTACATCCCTCTCTTATCTCTATTATCTCTATCTCTTCTCTTCTCACTCTTCTCTCCCCCTCTTATCTTCTCTCTTCTCTATCCTTTCTACTCTCTCCTCTCCTCTTGACCCTCTGTCATCTTCTTTCTGCTCTCTCATCTCTACTCTTTTCTCACTCTTCTCTACTCTCCTCTCATCGATCCTCTGTCTCATCTCTCCCCCCCTTCTCACCTTTACTCTTTCCTCTCCCTCCTTTCTCCCCTCCTCTCGCTTCTTCCTCCTTTCTTCTCTGCTCTCTCCTCACCACTTGTCTCTTCTCTTATCTTCCATGTTTTCTCTTATCCCCGTCCCGCCTCTCCTCTCTTCTAATAGTCTATTCCGTCTCCTTTCCACTCTCATCTGGCCCGCACATAAGCTGGATTCTTTATCTGGCTTTTGAAGTAAAAGTCTGCCGATCACTGCTTCGAAAGCCAGTTTGTGGGACGTACTACTCTCATCGTTATTCTCATGCTTTGATCACGTCATCTTTCTTGCCAATTTGCAGCCCTGAAAGGAATTTGTGTATCTTCAGCTCCACTGCAGTCTGCATCAGTCTAACAACCAAGGAAATACGCATTTCTTAGGCCATTTAAATTTCAAAGTACTTTTAAGAGAAACTTAAAATTTCCATGGTGTGCCTAATTTAGTAGGGTTGTATTTCATTGCATCGCATCACCTTTTCATAAATATTTCGCTTTTACAAACCATGCTGGATTGCCTCGATTTGCCAATTGCCATCCACTGTTAAACTGCTGCAGAGTTTGCCTATACAGAGGGGAGGGCAGTGGTTAGAATTTCTCACTAAACTGTTATGGCTAAACGTAGCCTCTCGACTCTCGGGGTGCGAGAAGGCTATGAAAAAAGTTATTCCAAAACACTGTACATTTGCTATGTACATTCAGTCCTATCGCCTGACCCTTCGTCTGAGCTGGGGGAATGAGTGAGTGAGCGGCACAAACAACAGAAAAAGCAGACAAACTTCACATGCTTACAGTTTCTGTCCTGATTAAGATACAGAGTTGAGACTTTACATGTAGGCAGAAAATGAGTCAATAAAGAATTGTGTCAAATTTGAAGTCAATCGCTTCACGTGGAGCAAAACTATGGCAGCCGAAAGTTAGGCATTTTAAAACCTATTCACACCCTTTGCCAGGGATAGCGACGTTTGCCTGCGGGACGTTTGCCAGCCGACGTTTGCCTGCGGGACGCTTGCCAGCCGACATTTGCCAGCCGACGTTTGCCAGCCGACGTTTGCCAGCGGGACGTTTGCCAGCCGAAGTTTGCCTGCCGGACGTTTGCCAGCCGACGTTTGCCTGCGGGACGTTTGCCAGCCGACATTTGCCAGCCGACGTTTGCCAGCCGACGTTTGCCAGCGGGACGTTTGCCAGCCGAAGTTTGCCTGCCGGACGTTTGCCTGCCGAATGTTTGCCAGCCGACGTTTGCCAGCCCACGTTTGCCAGCCGACGTTTGCCAGCGGGACGTTTGCCAGCCGAAGTTTGCCTGCCGGACGTTTGCCTGCCGAATGTTTGCCAGCCGACGTTTGCCAGCGGGACGTTTGCCAGCCGAAGTTTGCCTGCCGGACGTTTGCCTGCCGAATGTTTGCCAGCCGACGTTTGCCAGCCGACGTTTGCCAGCCGACGTTTGCCAGCGGGACGTTTGCCAGCCGAAGTTTGCCTGCCGGACGTTTGCCTGCCGAATGTTTGCCAGCCGACGTTTGCCAGCGGGACGTTTGCCAGCCGAAGTTTGCCTGCCGGACGTTTGCCTGCCGAATGTTTGCCAGCCGACGTTTGCCAGCCGACGTTTGCCTGCCGGAAGTTTGCCAGCCAAAATTTGCTAGCCAATATAAAGCCAGTCAGTGAAAAATTTGATACTGAAACATTCGCAGTTTAGCGGTTTGACAAAAACCGTTTTTACTCCAACTTTTTGACGGTTATTCGCATGTATACAAGTTTGAAAGCAAAATATATAAATTATGCAGTTCATCAGTCTAACGTCTAATATCTAGTTTAACAACGATTTTGGCACAACATATCAAAAGATGAACATTGGGTTTGCCTCGTATGAAAGCAATAACAATTGTTGTGCTGAAAAGATGAAAACTTCCTATCTCCCTATGGCCTTCAAAACATTTTTCATAGATTTCGAGTGCTGCGTACTTCTACTTTAGTAGTCCTTGGCATGACTAAGCTTTGCATACGTAGTGTCTAGCGCTTGCTATTCTACTAGCTTGCTACTGGTGGCTTGTCTGGCTTTCAGCTATATAGCTTACTATAAAAACGTACCGCATTCGACTCGTCTACACATGTACGTTGAGATCGCGGTTTCCTTGCTTACTTGAGTAGTAAAAAAACAGCATTGGAATCAATTTGCTTACTTTTAGATCTCCCAATGAACTGAGAAATATATGAGCCAGAATTACCGCTCAGCAGCTCTTTTTGTTTGCCTCATAACTTAATCGCTGGAGATTCCCGTTGTAATCTGCGCGTCTTCTTTCGCACATCAAAAATCAAACATCTCAAACTGGGAAAAACGATACACAATTGTCAAAAGTAAACAATATTTTCACATTCAAAGAAAATCGTTGTTAAACTGGATATTAGATGTAAATCTATATAAATTGCATAATTTATATAGATTTTGCATAAATTTCATAATTTATATATTTTGCTTTCAAACTTGTATATATGCGAATAACCGTCAAAAAGTTGGAGTAAAAACGGTTTTTGTCAAACCGCTAAACTGCGAATGTTTCAGTATCAAATTTTTCACTGACTGGCTTTATATTGGCTAGCAAATTTTGGCTGGCAAACTTCCGGCAGGCAAGCGTCGGCTGGCAAACGTCGGCTGGCAAACATCCGGCAGGCAAACGTCGGCTGGCAAATGTCGGCTGGCAAACGTCCGACTGGCAAACGTCCCGCTGGCAAACGTCGGCTGGCAAATGTCGGCTGGCAAATGTCGGCTGGCAAATGTCGGCTGGCAAACGTCGGCTGGCAAACGTCGGCTGGCAAACGTCCCGCAGGCAAACGTCCGGCAGGCAAACTTCGGCTGGCAAACGTCCCGCTGGCAAACGTCGGCTGGCAAACGTCGGCTGGCAAACGTCCCGCAGGCAAACGTCCGGCAGGCAAACTTCGGCTGGCAAACGTCCCGCTGGCAAACGTCGGCTGGCAAACGTCGGCTGGCAAACGTCGGCTGGCAAACGTCCCGCAGGCAAACGTCGGCTGGCAAACGTCCCGCAGGCAAACGTCGTAGACCCCCTTTGCCCAGATCGGTATCGGGAAAGAGAGGCAGGCGGGCGGAGGTTGGGGTGGCTGCCTCGCTGAAAAAAACAGCCTAACTTTAAAAGTGCACAGCACCGCTCAGGATTAACTTTGAGACTCGAAATTTTACATGATTGTGCCAAAATAGTTGATCGCGCATTTTGAGCAGTTTTTTGTACTTTTAGGCAGGAAGACTTGATTCTAGGAAATTTAAAGGTAGCCTAAGACATTCTCCGTAGTAAGTTTAGGGTGGGTGTAAAGTTTGGTGTCATTTGGTTGAGCGGTTTGGGAGTCCATAGCGAAGTAATTTGTCCACAGACAGACAGACAGACAGACAGACAGAGTTTTGATTTTTAAATGTAGAGACAAGCTGTTGAAACCCGCGGATTTTGAACCCGGGGAATTCCATTCCCCGGAATTATTTTTGCATGTATTCTAAAATCTGAGGTAAAACTCAAACAAAAACTTGTTGCCTTGTTAATAGTTAGGTTAGAGTTAAATATAAAATAGTGTACATTCAAGTAAAATTAGGATTTGAGGCAAACATTGATATTGTTGGCTGGGGTGCTGCGCAGAATGTCAGGCAAACTCTGGCCTCTACGTACCTCTGCCTCTCCCTATGTCCTTTGCATCCTTTGAAACTTCCATCTTCTTTTCTGTTTCCTATCTTCTCTCTCGTCTCTTCTCTCTCTCCCCTTATCTCTTCTTTCTTCTCTCCTCTCCCGTCTCTACCCTCTCTCAACACTTTCCTTATCTCTACTCTCTCCTTTTTCCTCTCTTCTCTCAACTCTTTCCTCTCCTCTGTCCACTCTCTCCTCTCATCTCTCTGCTCTCTCCTATCCTATCTCTCTTCTCTCTAATCTCTCCCCTCTTTCCTCCCCTCTCTCGTCCTTTTCACCAATTTCCCCTGTCCTCTCAATTCTCTCCCCTTCCCCTCCTCTCTCCTCACTCACTTCTCATCTCTCCTTTGTCTCCACCTTTCATCTCTTATTTCTTATCTCTCCTCTTTTCTCTCTACTCTCCCATCTCTCGTCTGTTCACTCTCGTTTCTGCTCTCTCATCTCCCCTCTCTCATCTGTCATCTTTACTCTCATATGTTCTCTCACCTCTCTCCCCTTGTACTCCTCTCTTCCCCTTTTTTGACTCAGGAGGACTCGATCCTTTCTTCTTTCTTCTCGTCTCTTCTCTTCTATACTCTCTCCCTCTCTTGTCTTCTCTCTTCTCTCTCACTCTCCTCTCTTATATCGTCTGTTCACTCTCATCTTCGCTCTCTCATTCCGGTCTCTCTTCTGTCAACTCTACTCTCCTCTCTACTGTGTACTCTTCTCTTTCCTTACTCCTCTCTTCTCTTCCCTCTTCTATACTCTCTCCCCTCTATTCTCTTCTCTCGTCTCTCTGCACTCTGCTTTCTCTTCCTTCATCTCTCATCTCTATTCTCTTGATCATCTTTTCTTTCATCTCTCCCATCTCTTTCCTCTCTCCTCCTTTTCCCTTAACTCTATCATTTCTCCTTTCTCCTCTCAACTCTCTCTCTTATCTCATCTTCCCACTCCCCCCGGTCTCTCTCTCTCTTTCTCTCTCTCTCTCTCTCTCTCTCCTCTCTCTCTCTCTCTCTCTCTCTCTCTCTCTCTCTCTCTCTCTCTCTTTCTCTCTCTCTCTCTCTCTCTCTCTCTCTCTCTCTCTCTTTCTCTCTCTCTCTCTCATCTCTTATCTCCTCTTCTCACTCCTCTTTCCTCCCCTCTTATCTCCTCTCTTCTCTATCCTTTCTAATCTCTCCTCTCGATCCTCTCTCATCTACCTCTCTGTTCTCTCATCCCTTCTCACTCTTCTCTACTCTCCTCTCTAATCGATCTTCTGTCTCATCTCTCCCCTCTTCTCTCTCCATCTTCTCACCTCTACTATTTCATCTCCCTTCTCTCTCCCCTCCTCTCGCTTCTTCGTCCCATATTCTGTTCTCTCCTCAACCCCCTCGTCTCTCCTGTTATCTTCTATCTTTTCTCTTACCCCCTCTCGCCCCTCCTCCCTTTCTAATAGTCTTCCTTTTCCTTTTCACTCTCATCTAACCTGCAGCCATGAGCTGGATTCTTTATCTGGCCTTTGAGATTAAAATCTGTCTTCAAAAGCCAGTTTGTGGGACTTAGTACTATCATGGTTGTTATCATTTCTCATGCTTTAATCACGTCATCTTTCTGGCCAATTAGCAGCCCTGAGAGGAATTTGTATATCTCCATTCTCCATCTCCACCACCACAGTCTGCTGTAGTCTTGTAGCGGGTGTTACAACTATGAAAAAGCAGATAATTGCAGTGGAACAAAAGTGTGAAGCTAGCGATAGGAAATGCCGCTCTGGCTTCTTAGCTTCGCGCTGTCGAACTGTATTTGATTATTAACAACTGCCATAGACAATAGAAGCATACTTAGTGTTGTAGTGTTGTAGTGTCATATTAAAACACATAGTGCTATAACTACCCCCCCCCTCCCAAAAGGAAGATAACTATATGTGCATCGGTTCGGTACAGTAACATCATGAAAACAGCATCATGCACAAACAAGAACATGTTCTTAGTGTCCGTAGGGGCACAAACCACACAAAGTTCACGCAAAAGTGACACGGCGGGGTCTCAACCTTGCTCGGATGGGCTCATCCGTATCGGAGGTCTTGGTAGGCTCATCGCGCTGGGGAGTGGGCAACCGTGCTGGTTTAACGCGGTCGATTGCAACGCTCGTAGGTGTTGCAGCGACCTCGCGCACGAAGAGCAGCCTTCAGAGAGCGATGTGCTCGCTCCACTAGACCATTGGCTCGGGGGTTATACGCTGAGGTTCTTATGTGATGGATGCCGAACAGCTTAGTAAACTCTTCCATGAGCTCTGCACGGAACTGGGCACCCTGGTCCGTAATGAGCGTCAGGGGTGGGCCAAAGCGTGACACCCAGGCGCTGAGGAATCCTTGAGCTACAGATGCGGCAGAGATGTCTATCAGCGGAATGGCCTCCAACCATCGGGTGTAGGCGTCGATGACTGTCAGTAGATAACGTGACTGTAGTTGACCGTTAGCCTCTGGTGGTGTTAGTGGTCCGACAATATCCATGTGTACCGTCGCGAATCGCTGAGAGGGAGTCGGTAACTGGTGTAATGGTCGGTGTACATGCTGAGTTACTTTGTTGGCTTGGCATTGTAGGCATTCCTCCGTCCAACGGCGCACATCGCGAGAGATCTCCGGCCAGAAGTAGCGATGGGTGATCAATCGACAGCTCGCCTTGACACCAGGATGGGCCAATGAATGAATCGATGTGAAGATGTGTTTTCGCAAGTCTGGTGGAACGACTGGTCGCGGATTGGGGTATGACGTTTCGCAGAGCAGTTTACAGTCAGTCAGTCCGATTTCGAACAACTTGAAAGTGCTGGATTGCGATGGCAACGTTGAATCCAGCTGTTGAGCGCGTGCAATTGCGGGCAGGTCAAAACTGGGCAACATTTGAGTGTCTTCGTCCGTTGGGGCTATCTCATGAGCGGCCGCGACCAGAAATTCTGATGTTGCGATGTTGACAGCGTCTTTCGAGGGACGGGACAGCGCATCAGCAACGACGTTGTCTTTACCGGCGATGTGAACCACGTCCGTGACAATCTCTGAGATTGCTGACATCTGGCGCTGCTGTCTGTCCGAGAAGCGTTCCTTGCTGCTTGCAAAGGCTCCGATAATTGGCTTGTGGTCGCAGAATACCGTCACTGTCTGGCCTTGCAGCAGGTGCTTCCATGCCTTGATGGCGGCGAAGATAGCAAGTAGCTCCCGGTCGAAGGTGCTGTATTTAGTTTCGGTGTCGGAAAGTTTTCTGGACAGAAACGCGAGAGGCGTAGAGTCGCCGTCTACGACCTGGTGCAGACAGGCACCGATCGCCATGGCACTGGCATCCGTTGTTACTGTGAAGTTGGCCTCCGGATGCGGAAAAGCGAGAGTGACCGCGTCAGCGAGCGCGTCTTGCAGCGCCCGCCATGCCTGGTCATGTTCTGGGAGCCAACTGAAGGTGCCGTGCAAAAGTTGTCGCAGCGGGAGTAGCAGCTGTGCGTAGTGCTGAATGTGGCGTTGGTAAAAGCCGAACATGCCGAGGTATCGCTGCAACTCCCTGCTGTCCTTGGGTGGAGGAAGAGCACGTAGGGCGTCGACTCGATCGGACAGCGGTCGGATCCCGTCTCCAGAAATCTGATGGCCCAGGAACTCGATTGTATCCTGATAGAATTGGCAATTGTGAGGGCTTACACGCAGTCCGTTGTCGCACAGGCGTTGCAGTACGGCATGTAGATGTGTCTCGTGCTCCTCGCGGCAGGTGCTGTGGATCAGAATATCGTCAATGTAGGTGACCACGAATGGCATGTCGCGGAAAATCGCGTCGACGAACCGTTGAAAGGTACTGGCCGCGTTGCGTAGTCCAAATGGCATGCGCAGATACTCAAACGAACCGAATGGCGTGCAAACTGCAGTCTTCTCTATGTCCTCCGCCGCGATGGGTACGAAGTGGTAAGCTTTGACAAGGTCAAGCTTACTGAAAACCCGTGACCCGTGAAGTCGATGGTGAAAGTGTCCGATGTGGGGTATCGGGTAGCGATCTGGCTTGGTTACTGCGTTGAGTGCGCGGTAGTCGCCGCAGGGACGCCACGAGCCGTCCTTTTTCTTCACCATGTGAAGAGGGGACGCCCATGGACTGGCGGAAGGTCGCACGATGCCGAGCTGCAGCAGTTGGTCAAACTCCGCCTTCGCTGCGTCGAACTTGGCTGGAGGGAGCGGACGAGGTCGGCAGAATAGCGGCTTGCTGTCGGTAATTATCTGGTGGCTGACTGTGCTAGACGAAGGTGCGGACGAATAGTCTGGGGCTTCTGCTAGCTGCGGGAAAGCATCAAGGGGTGTCGCTAACACTTCCGATGTTGCTAGCACCTGTGGGGCTGAGTCTGCTGTTGCTTGAAGAGCTGCATGAAGTTGAGTAGTCGGGTCATGCAGACGTCTGTTCCGCATGTCAATAAGGAGACCGAACTTAGCCAGGAAGTCGGCTCCCAGAATCGGCGGTGTATCAGCAACGATGAAGTTCGCGGGAAACAGGCGGCGTAGCTCTGGGACTGCGACAGACAGTGAGCACTGACCGAGAGTACTAAATTCGCGACCATCGACGCTGCGTAGCCGGACCTGCGTGGGTGCCAGCAGGTGGCGAGGTGCAAGGTCCAAAGGCAGCAGGGAGCGCTCAGCACCGGTGTCCACAACAAAACGAACCGTTTTTCCGAACAATTTACAGGGTAACAACAAGGAAGCGGCCTCGTTGAGGTCATGGCTCGGCCCTGGCGCATGACCTACGCGTTTGTTGGACTGGCAGCGCGCTCTGCTACCACTTTGTAGCGGGTGCTACAACTATGAAAAAGCAGATAATTGCAGTGGAACAAAAGTGTGAAGCTAGCGATAGGAAATGCCGCTCTGGCTTCTTAGCTTCGCGCTGTCGAACTGTATTTGATTATTAACAACTGCCATAGACAATAGAAGCATACTTAGTGTTGTAGTGTTGTAGTGTTATATTAAAACACATAGTGCTATAGTCTAACAACCAAGGAAATACGCATTTCTTAGGAGCCATTTAAATATTTAAGTTACCTTATGCGAATCTTAATGTTAAAAGCTTCATGCTGTAACTAACTAATTTAGTAGGATTGCATTGTAATCAGTTATTCATTAATTTTTCGCTATTTTTACAAACCATCCCACTTTGTCATGACTTTTGATTTGCCATCCACTGTTAAACTGCTGCAGACTTGTGTCTATACAGAGGACAGTGGTTTGAATCTCTCGCTAAACTGTCTCTCCTCTCTACGCCTCTCCACTCTCGGGGTGCAGAGAAGGCTATAAATAAAGTTATTCCAAAACACTGTACATTCGCTATCTACATTGAGCCCTATCGCCTAACCCTTCGTCTGGGCTGGGGGAATGAGTGAGTGAGCGGCACAAACAACAGAAAAAGCAGACAAACTTCACATGCTTACAGTTTCTGTTCTGGTTGAGATACAGAGTTGAGACTTTATATTTGGACAGAGAATAAGTCAATGAAGAATTGTGTCAAGTTTGAAGTCAATCACTTCACGTGAAGCAAACGTATGGCAGCCCAAAGTTAGTCATTTAAAAACCTATTCACACCCTTTGCCCAGATCGGGAAAGAGAGGCAGGCGGGCGGAGGTTGGGATGGCTGCCTCGCTGAAAAAAACAGCCTAAATTTAAAAGTGCACAGCGGCTTTCAGGATTAACTTTGAGATTTGAAATTATACACGATTGTGTCAAAATAGTTGAAAATTGTCTGTGTTAAATTTAAAGAGAATCGGTAGAAGTGGAGCGGCGCTATGGAGGATTTAGTGAAAAAATCGCGCATTTTAAGCAGTTTTTTGTACTTTTAGGTAGGAAGACTTGAGTCTAGGAAATTAAAAGGTAGCCTAAGACATTCTCCGTAGTGAGTTTAGGGTGGGTGTAAAATTTGGTGTCATTTGGTTGAGCGGTTTGGGAGTCCATAGCGATCAAAATTGTCCACACACAGACACACAGACAGAGTTTTGATTTTTATAGGTATAGACGAGTGGAACTCCTCCTTTCGGAGGAGAAAGGGGAAGAACTCCCATCACCGGAATTCCATTCCCTGAAATCCATCAGCTGAATCTCATGACCTCTCTGTGAAACTGAAATCCATTCAAGTCTTCGTCCTGAAATTGACATCTATTAAAATCCCCTCTATCAAACTGTTAGATTTATTCAAACAGATGTATTTATTTTATATAAGCAGATACATAGACTTTAGTTTAACAGCTGCCCCAACCAAAATGTGCCAGTTCACCTGCCCTTTTAATAGCTGCAATTTGTGCCACTGTAAGTGCAATGCAATGGAAATAATTCGAATAAAGCAAACATATTTATTTAGCACTTAAAGCTTTATTTTATTAGACGACACAATCCGGCAGCAACTTATCAAAGTTAAAAAGCATTGAGAGCCATAAATCGGAGTACACTACAATAAAAAAGCCATCGGAAATGATCTTGGATTATTTCACTGAATAAAGCACAGCGCAGGCGCCGCGGAATAGGGGGGGGGCTGACATTGAGTTGGGGGGGGGCATTGCCCCCCTCAAATACCGTTCAACAGCATAATTTTGCTCAAATTTTTGGTCACTGTCCAAGACAGGGTCTGGGCTTGAGTTTCGGAAACTTGGTCCTGCCCCCCCTGGCAAAAACTCGTTCCGCGGCGCCTGGCACAGCGTCATTGAATAAAGCATAGATCAAGGCGTCTGTTGATTAAAATCGGAGCACAGCAAAAACAGCACTGGGGACACAAAAAGCGACTGACCAACACTGTAGCCAAGCTGAAGAACAAAAAAGGAGGTGCGATTTCCTGCAAGCCCTATTGTATGAAGACAATAATTTTAAGTGTTACAGTTACAAAAGTTCATGAGTTAATGAAATTAGTTATCTTTATTTTTAAGCATTTGTCGAGTTAAATGTTTTAATTTTGAAAACCTATGAAATTCTTATTTAATACAGATGCTCGTATACAGTAGATATTAAAATGAAATATATTACGTGTTACGTATATATCAGATAGTCTTTCACTCACTCTTCCTTGGGCCACCGACCCCACAGTCATGTGCTACTCGCGACGATTAGTGACCAGCCAGACACGAAGAGACACATTGAGACAATTGGCGAGCAAGGCGAGCAACGCGCGGGAGGCGCACAGCGAAAAAGCGACCTCCAAGCTATGTATTTTACGAGTATAACGAGTTACAAGCAAAAAATTGAGATAAAAGCAGAAATTGAATTAAAAAAAAACTCAAGCGGAGAGCTGCGCGCAAATTGAGTCAGAAAACGCGGTGAGAGGCTCACCTAAAAAGGCTAGCAGGCGGAGGGGGGGTGGGGGCCAGCCCCCACCCCACACAGATGCACAGAGACAGCAAAGGGGGCGGGCTGATCACTAAAGCCGGTTTGCACAGGCGCAAGCACCCATGCAAACCAAAGCATTAGTGACCAGCCAGACACGAAGAGACACATTGAGACAATTGGCGAGCAAGGCGAGCAACGCGCGGGAGGCGCACAGCGAAAAAGCGACCTCCAAGCTATGTATTTTACGAGTATAACGAGTTACAAGCAAAAAATTGAGATAAAAGCAGAAATTGAATTAAAAAAAACTCAAGCGGAGAGCTGCGCGCAAATTGAGTCAGAAAACGCGGTGAGAGGCTCACCTAAAAAGGCTAGCAGGCGGAGGGGGGGGGTGGGGGCCAGCCCCCACCCCACACAGATGCACAGAGACAGCAAAGGGGGCGGGCTGATCACTAAAGCCGGTTTGCACAGGCGCAAGCACCCATGCAAACCAAAGCATTAGTGACCAGCCAGACACGAAGAGACACATTGAGACAATTGGCGAGCAAGGCGAGCAACGCGCGGGAGGCGCTCAGCGAAAAAGCGACCTCCAAACCCAAAGCAAGCAAGCAAACAAAAGCAGAAGGCGAGGAGCTAAAACAAAGCAGAGACACCACCGGCAAAAGTCACAGCAGCCTCCGCTGCCTGGTGAAACTGGGGGAGATAACGCTGCACAGCCTCACTTCTCCAGTCACCAATGCGCATGATATCAGACACTGGGAGGCCTAGCACAGACGCCCAGGTAGCTCCTCCTCGTCGCAGACTGTGCGCGGAGTAAGATCCTGGTCGAACGCCGGCTGCGGCAAACTTGTCACGGAGGAAGCAGTCCAGGTGCCTCCCAGTCAGCAGGCGCAAGCCGCCACTTCCGTCGGCGTAGGACCAGAGCGGTGACTCTGCTGACTTCAACCCGTTGGCGCGGATGTGTCGCTCGACTGCGCTCACAGGGCACAGGGCTGGCTGCCGCGCCAATCTCGGCAGCAGTACCCGGTGACTGCGCTCCTTAAACTGGATGGTCTTGCCGAACTCGCAGCGCAACACCAGACCCTTCGGATGCTGAAGCAGGTCGGCGCGCCGGGAAAGGGCCGGGCCTTTGCCAGTTCGCGGCAGAAGGCTGGACTTTCGCAACATTCCCCACCAGCAGCAGATGGTCACAGCCCAGCAGGCCAGCTGCAGCCTGTCGGTCTCGTCAACTAGTCGTCGCATCTCCGTCAGCATTGTAGGTGACACAGGCCGCTTTCGGTTCACGCGCAGTCCGAGGACCCGTTTAGCGCCGCGTAGGAGAAGAACCGCTGAAGCGTGCTTAGTCAGGTCCGGCGACGAGTTTATTCGAAACCAGAGCGACAGAGAGCTGCAGACTGCCGAGATGCTGCTGTAGGCATGTAGCCGTGTGCCGATCAGACTGGCCAAATAGTTCAGCAGGCTCGTGACGTTGCAGGACACTGGATCGCAGCCGGTATGGCGGCAGAACTCCTGCCACTCACGGATGTGTCTATTGACTGCCTGCGCCGACCGCGGTGCGTACGCAGCGCTCAGCAGCGATGTAGCGCGGCTGCTAAGAGAGTCTGACGCAGCTGGGCGGCCTGAAAATGAAGAAAGGAGGCGGTCGCCAAGCCAAAAGCATGCTGATGCAGTGATTGTAGAATGCTAGGACAAATAAAACCATAACAGCGGAGTAAAAAGTTTAACAGCTGGCCTCGCTCGTGCAACCGCGAGGCAGCGTCAGCAAAAATTTGAAAATCACCAGGCACATGAAACGCGCGAATGCTCATTCCAAAACGCAAACACATCAGAGCCACCGTCTGCAGCAGCCGCTGCAACGCAGGACACTTTGAAACGCCTTTGTTGATGATGTGACAGGCCGTCTGGTTGTCGCAGTAGATGCTCACCTTGCAACCTTTGAGCACATCCCTCCACCTCATCACTGCCAGCAGAGGGGCCAACGCTTCCTTGTAGTTGATCGGCAGGTCAGCGAAGACAGATCCTGCATCCTTCTCCCAGTCCAGGTAGCATCAGTCAAACAGACCATCCTGGTCACGCAGCAGCGCCGCACCACCTCTGCCGCACGCATCGGATTCCATCGCCACAACTCGATTGTAGCTCGGCCACAGCTGCAGCTTCAACAGCTTCCTTCACTCTGAAGGTGACTCTCCCTGATTTGTCAATGGACTGAGTCACTCCTGCCTCCTGCTGCTTTCGCTTGTTAATAAACTCAGGGATTCGGTACACCTTGCCTACAGACCGACTGGGCTCTTGCTGGGCAGCATCTTCATCGTCAGACCACAGGTTAATGAGCAACTCACCGGGATTCTTTGACGTCGCAGGCCTTCGCTGAAGTTGGCTGACTTCCGCCTGAAGCAGAGCGGCCTCCTTGCGTAGCTTTAGCAGTCGGAGCTGCTTCTCAGCCTCCACCAGCTCGTCGTCTAGGCCGCCAGCCGCGTCAGACTCTTGACCATGTTGTACCGACTCGTTCGCGATAAAAGGCAGTTGCCTCTCCGCCGTAGCGCCGTTTCTTCTTTCACGCGTCGTCACTGTGGCAGCTTCATCTTGCTCCTCGTCCTCGTCGTCTGCATTCTCAAGATCGGAGGCGATGCGCACGAGGTGCGCCCTCAGCCGCATTAAAAGTTCACATTTTCTGCCTTGTGTTGAAAGCCCTAGGCTCTGAAGCTTCTCACGTAGCGCCCTTACAGTGCTAGGCGCTTCGGATGCAACTGGCTCGTTAGGGTTTGGCATGATTGTGCAAAAAACTCAAGCGGAGAGCTGCGCGCAAATTGAGTCAGAAAACGCGGTGAGAGGCTCACCTAAAAAGGCTAGCAGGCGGAGGGGGGGTGGGGGCCAGCCCCCACCCCACACAGATGCACAGAGACAGCAAAGGGGGCGGGCTGATCACTAAAGCCGGTTTGCACAGGCGCAAGCACCCATGCAAACCAAAGCATTCTCGTCCTCGTCTACTTCTTCTTTCTTCTCTTCTTCCTGGCTGCGAGGTCGTTTAGCAGGTGGCTTCAAGTCGTTCTCGACGTTGACAAACAACATTTTCTCCTGCTCCTGCACCAGGGTTTCCAGTTGGTCACATTCCCTCTTCTTGAGCTCTAGTTTGGCCTCTGTGTCGGCCAGTCGCTTCTTGTAGTCGTCCAGTTCTTGCTGTTGCTCTGCTACGACTTCAGCAAGTGATGCCTTGCTCTTTGCTTCATGCAGTGATGTCTCGTGCTCCTCCCGTATCATTTCAGACGTCAATTTAAAAAATGTATTCAAGTGCTGCTCCATGGCTCTTTTCTGCTTCTCAAACTTTTCTAGGTTGCTGTCGGATTGTGTTTGATGAGCCATATTATTCGGAAAAATGGAACTCTGGAATGAATGGATGCATAAATCAAAGAAATATTAATAACTGCAAGTTCCTGCTTTTCTTGTCTGCTAAAATCAATGCACAATGGCGTATATTTGACCACGCCTGCGGGCATACAGCAGTTCATTAGTTGAATTTAAAAAACTTAGAAACTCAAGAACTTACTATAGAAAGAAATAAAGACAAAGACTTCATTGGCGGGTGCGCAGGATACTCTCTAAAAGTGAGACGCCGATGTCGACAATTCCAGACAAACTTGCATAGCTAATCTAGAATGCTGTGTACGATTAAAATTTTTACTGGCAAAGGTATGACCTAGTCATAGCTGTATTATTCCCCCTCAATCAGTTGGAATCCTGAGCACCCTGAGTAACATGAGGTGTTTTATTTATAAATTATAGAAAAACTACATTAGATTACACAGTGCACAGCAGGGAAACAGGAACAGTTAAAATAATTACGGAACAAAATGGAAGAGAAAAAAGTCTTCCTGTAAATGTCAAAGTAGGTTGTGGATTTTTTTAAATATCGGGGCTTTCCATTAACTCTTGCTAAATAAAGGACAGCTTTTTCCAAGCAAATATGCAATAGTTGTAAGTCTGAGTAACAAAACTAAGATTTCTTTTATTCAAGTAATTTTATTTAAGAAGACATCATTGGGGTGCGTAGGAAACGACCAAATTAAAGGGATAGTGCAAGGACAGCTCTTTATTTAGCTAAGTAAATGTTAATTTGGAATTCATGTGCATTTTATGTCTTACCATTACTTATGCTTGTTACTAATAGCCTATGAATCGACCGGCTCGTTTGTATTCTGAATCCTGCGCACCCGGAGTACAGTATGGCATACATTTGTTTGAAGCAATGCAGTTAGCTACATTGTAGGGATAAATTGAACATTTAAATGGGTTAATAGTATGGGTGAAAAATAAAATGCTTAACATAAATAACTTCGAATGGAACTTTGTGCATTAAAAACAATCTGAAAAGTAAATAGCTTATGGGCATGGCAACTATCTTAATTGCTAAGCGCCTGAGCCTTCTTAGAAGCTCTCCTTATACTAAAATATAATAGCTATCTGTAATTCAATCAGCGCAATTCTGTCAGTCGAACAGTTCCGAGACTACTCTAGAATTTATGTTACACAATTATCACTCACAATTTATCACTCTCATAATTTATCACTCTCATAATTGATCACTCTCATAATCTATTACTCTCATAATTTATCGCTCTCATAATTGATCACTCTCATAATCTATTACTCTCATAATTTATCGCTCTCATAATTTATCACTATTATTATAATTTGTCACTCTCATAAATATCACTTTCATAATTTGTCACTGTCTTAATTTGTCACTCATAATTTATCACTCTCATAATTTGTAATACTGTCACTCTTCATACTAAATTTCTGTCATCCTGCCTAGGATTTTTCGATACAAATTAGTTCAGTAATAATTCAGTTCAGTCATTGCCCCAATCAGTTCTGCTTGCCGATGAGCTGGCGCAGAACAATGTTTCTCGTCCGTCCGCCTGGAGCCCGAACTTGAACGCCATCGGCACTCCGCGCACGACTCAGAGCCACGTAGAGCTGGCCATGCTGAAAGCAGGCCGTCGCCAGGTCGACGGCGTAGGTGCTCAGCGTCTGGCCTTGGCTACGGTGGATGGTCATGGCGAAGCACAGCCGGATCGGGAACTGCAGGCGGCGGAAGGTGAAGGGCAGCTCGGTTGGACTCGGCTCCTGAGGGATCCGCGGGATGAAAACCTGCCGCCCGCGGTAGACGCCCGTGGCGACCTCCGCGAGCAGGACGTTGTCCCGCAGTTCGCGCAGCAGCAGCCGGGTCCCGTTGCACAGCAGCGGAGGGTCCAAGTTCCTGGTCATCATGACCGGCATGCCGACCTTCAGCTCTAGCCGGTGATGTGGCAGGCCGTTGGGGTCCAGCCGGTTCAGCAGCTCCGGCGGGAAGTTGGTCGCTGCCGTGTCGTCATTCGGAATCGAGTCGACCGACAGGTAGACCCGACTCTCGCCGGGGAAGAGCGCCAAGCAGGCGGCGTTGGCTTCGTCTACCGTCTTGTTGAGCGGTGATAAAATGCTCCGCTCCGCGAACATCTGGTCACGGTCGGGGCTGGGCTCAAACGACGGGTAGACGTGTTGGATGAGCTGCTCAGTAGTTGTGTCATCAGGCATGAGAATCTCGCTAGGCAAGGAAACCATGCCCTCTTCATCCTCTGGCAGCTCGCCGTTGCCAACCTAGCAGATAGAGTGATATGCGAAAGTGCATTATAATTTAATATTTTTACTGATCCTATGGGTTCCTATAGGTTAATGTAAAAATACCATATTTAGTTTTTAAGTTTTAATATTTTGATTTGATAAATACGATATGTATTGACACGGCATAATACGAAGGAGCATCAAAAGAGATCAATCACCTGCACGAGAAAATCTGCGTAGCCCTGGAAAGCAGAACCGCTCTCCAACCGCAGATTTTTTGTCAGATTGTGCCTTCGGAAGTGCGGCCACAACTCCGACCGAGTCAAACAGGCCTCGATGGTGTTGGCATGCGTTCCTCCGGGAACCACAGCCAGCAGCTGGCGAAAGTCGCCAGCCAGCACCAGCAGCGCTCCTCCGAACGGCCGGTCGTTGCGCAGCAGATCCCGCAGAGACCGCTCGACCATCTCCAGGTCCTTGCGGTGCGTCATTGGCGCTTCGTCCCAAACAAGGAGCCGCGTGTCCCGCAGCATCTCAGCCAGCTTGCTCCGTCGGCCGATGGAACAGAAGGCATTGTCAAGACGCACCGCGCTGACGGGAATCTTGAACCTGGGCAGGTTGAAACAGCATTTATATGCAGAGACAATAGTATAATTTGCAGAAGTACTGCATGTACATGTAAGCATGATCTTAAAAGAAAAATACAGAAATGGCTTATCCTCTAAAAATATTTGATGTCATTCAAGTTATAATCAAGTTTAAATAAAAAATCCAAGTTATTTTGACATTTTAATTTCTTAGTAAACAGTTTTTTAAAGATTTTAAAGACAACTCACATGGAATGTGCGGTCCTTCCCCCGGGAAGAATGGTTGCCGCAGTTCCAGACGACGCCACGGCAACAGCGATCTGACGCCTTGCTCGAACGCAGTTCAGCAGCAACGTCAGCAAGAACGTCTTTCCTGTTCCGCCGGGGGCATCGATAAAATGCAGTCCACCGCCACCGGTCTCCAGATTGGACTGCACGGCCTCAAAAATCATTCGCTGCTCTTCAGTAAGCATGCCGATCTGGGCCTGGACTTCCGCGTGGAGCTCAGCGGCTTCTTGCGGTGTCGGCAGGCAGTCGGAATGCTGGCGACTCTGAGAAAATAAATTCAACTTTCAGCGTTCAAGTTCAAGTGCGCTTTCGATATGGATTTCTGATAATACTAAATAAAGATTAAAGGAAATTCACCTGATCTGGCTGAACATGAGGCTCAGGCAGTCCGTAGGCAGGCAGCTCAGCGCCTCCCATGGTGTTCAGCAGTTTCTGCAGCTCTCGCAGAACCTCCGACTCGGCAGCCTCAGGGCTATAGCCTTGGTGCAGCAGATCACCGGCCAACTCGCCGGAGAACTCCTGCCACAGCTTTGCCGGGTCGCTGGAGTCGCCGTGCGACAGAATGGCAGCGAAAAGGCGGCGCAGAGCCGCTGGCAGCCGCGTCTCCGAGGCTTCGCACAGGCACAGTCGCCAGTGCCTGTCGTCCTCCAGGAGTCCGCGGGCCTGGCAGGCGGCCTTGAAAGTCGGCAGCAGGACGCCGTCTACGGTGCGCAACGCCTCAAACGACGTCGGGCCGCGCATATTCACCAGCAGCAGTCGCAGGTAGAAACAGTCTCCCATCCGAGGGCTGACTGTATAGACGCGGCCGATGTTGCCAGTCGTCAGCACGCCAGCTGGCTGATCAGCAGCGACTCGGCCGCGACCTGCGCGATGCCACTGGTGCGCACTTCTGTCCCAGGTGAAGTGCCGGGGCACCTCCTGGTACAGCAGGCCTCGTGCAACGGCATCCTGGCGGCAGAGCTGCGAGATTAAGATTTTGATAAGAGAATTAAAAGTCACAGTTGACATTTTAAACTATATTTTACCAATATGAGGTCTTTATTTTCAGAAATAACTTACATAAAAAAAGGCGGTCAACGTCGTGGGCTTAGGCTGAGCAGCAACAGCCTGAGCTGTCTCGGGCGTGAAGCAGACGCGCTGGTCGTCCTTCAGATGAACGGCCAGCCTGATGACAGCCGGATACCGACTGTGCACTTCAAAGCCCAAGATGGTGTTAACCGCCTCCATAGGACCAATGTACCGGCCCAGAAGGTACTCCTTGATCTCATCGACCTCCTTGCGCTTCGCCGGCGCCGCCTTAGTCTGAGCTGACTGCTGGGGCTGCTGATCGCCACTGGCCTGAAGAGCCGCCGCATCGCTAGCCGTAGCAGCATGGCTGTTGGCCTTCGCAGCAGCAGCAGCAGCAGCTAGGTCCTTCCGGACTTGGAATGTCGCCATGTCGCTGCCCTTAGTTATGTACTTGACGACGTACTTTATCGCCTTGACTGTCGCGCAGATCTCGACGTTCAGGTGACACCTAAACTCGCGCAGCAGCGCAGGGCAGTACGGCACTACCCAGCGGTTGTCAAAGGTGAAATTCGCCTTGTGACCGCCGCGCAGCTTTGCCACCTTCGTCACCGAGAAGCCGCCCATCTCGGTTGATCTGCGACGATAGTGCGGGTAGCCGTCCTCCTGAATCATGGTGACTGCCTGGAACTCTCTCGGATAGCGCTTGCTGCATGCGCCATTCTCCATGCACGACGCGGCTGGATTCAGCTGCATTCCACAGGGACCATGCAGGAGATTCTCAGCGACCAGCTTGTGCAGGTCCGCGTTGGCAACGGGATCCGGGAGTTCTGCACTGATGATGGCGTCATACTGATCCGGCTTCAGCTTGACAGCCAACCAAAGCAGTGCGTGCACGTGGGGAAGACCTATTTGGAGTAGGATTTGGTTCATAACTTAAAAGTTTGTTTAATCCAGACATGATCAGCAAATATAACTAACATTTAATTGTCTCTAGGAATAGCGTTTTAACAATCTTGTTAGTACGGATATTAATTATGCAATAAATATTGGCATGATAGTAGTTACCTCGCTTCTGGTACTCGAGAGCGCAGACTCGAGCCAACGTGTCCCCAAACAGACTCTTGAGCCTGTCGAGGAAGGCCTTCTTCTTCAGCTCGAACACCCGGGCGGTGATGTCCGGCCGATCCATGGCAGTTTGGCCAGGCAGCAGCTCAGCAAGGATCTCAGGCCACTTCGGGTTACACGTCATCGTCAGGAACAGGTCTGGGCGGCCGAAGGCGTGCACATACGCCATGGCATCCTGCTGACGTTCCAGACGGTACCGAGGGCCACCGACGTAGCTAGACGTCAGGATGACGTGGTTCCCGATGTCGATCCCCATTGGGTCGATCTCACTCGGGTCCCCGTCATTCGCGTGGAGGGCGTCTCGCAATCCGCGCAGGCGCTCTGACAGCAGATCCTTCTGGTGCAGCCGGATGTAGTTGAGCCTCTCTGACTCAATCTTGGCAGCCTGGTCGACCAGATACTGCTGGAACAGCCGGCCTCCATAGTGCAGGCTGTTGAACTGGCCTGGGCGCACCTGGATCATGAAGGCGTAATACTTCATGATAGTGATGCCACGATCCTGCTTGAGTCCGATGCTCCAGCCGTCCTCACCAAATGGGAACAGCAGGACGTACTCCAAGGGATCGTAGGAGCGGTGGGTGTCCCAGATGGTCTGGAGGCCTGTGAATCGAAAATGATCGATGGGCGAATTCGTCTTTTCTTAATGAAAATACAGCAATTACTACATCTGAACTACATGAACTGAATTAAACCTGAATATGCGAATTCACACAAAAGCAAGCGATAAAAATTTGCTTCAATATTTAAGGGATACATGTGGCATTAGCGATATATAATTGTACATCTGATTCTCATATAAAGAAGCGGAAAGTCAGTCTCTTGGAAAATGATTTGATGCTTTTATTAACAAATAAAAATAAGTTTAAAATATATTTCGGGATGCAGAACTCACCACCGCCCCTCAGACGCAAAATAACGTCCCGCCGTCGCGTCTGGGCTGCGCCTTCGGTATCGTCAAGGTCCGTCAGGATGCCGACTTCACTGCACTCGGGCAAATTGAAGCGTCTGGCATGCTCCCCTGATGGACGGGCATCAGGGTTGATGACGACCTTGGCGCTTTGCAGCTGAGGGTCGTTGCGGAGCACGTCAACGGCGGA
Organism: Macrostomum lignano; assembly: GCA_002269645.1. NCBI lineage: Eukaryota > Metazoa > Platyhelminthes > Macrostomidae > Macrostomum > Macrostomum lignano. The sequence continues at coordinate 30,585 of NIVC01004380.1, forward strand.
CTTGAGGCTACGCACGTAGCCGTTGCACGCATGCAGCATGGCTTGCAGCTCTTCCAGCACACGACCATTCAGTCCGGTGGCCCACTGCAGCCGAGTTTGCAGCTCCTGGTCCACAAAAAAAGACCTGGCAGAACCTGGCCTCATCCCCCGGATCCGGCAACAGGCTGCCGATCCGATGGTGCATCTGACCATGGAGGATGAAGCTCGGGTTCCAGCCGGGCTGCTAATGCTGCTTGGCACCCAGCGACGTCATGTGGAGCGCGCCATTGTACTTCCTGATGTCCTTCAGGAACTGCGAGCTGTCCGGGTGCTGGCCAGTCAGAAGCCGCTTCAGGACATCAGGGGGGTCACGGCGGGGCTCCAGGACGGTCTGAGTTGAATTAAAGTAAAAATTAAAGTTGAAAAGTTGAATTTATCACTTTATGGTAGTGGCTTGTTTGTGAACCCAACTTTAGATTACGTGTAGCATTTAGTGTATCGCCTTTAGCTTCTTAGATTTCAAAGAAATATTAGATTTCTTAGCTTTATGTGAAGTCGGGCTGTACCGGGTTTTATACAGTAAAATTAATTTTATACAAAGATCGGCATAAAAAGGCATCAATGAGGCACCAATTCGAGTACACTAAATAAAAAATGTCAACTCACCTTTCCAGCACGGCAGCAAATGCTAGCTGGCTCGTCCTTCCAGCGTAGCGCGCTGCAGTGCGGACATTGGCGGTCCATGCGACCGAGCACATGTAGCTGGTGTGCCAGCTCCAGCAGCCTGTGGCAATGAAAGAAAGAGCATTTTAATCATGGCTCCTTCTTGAAAATCCAGATCTACATGCAGAAATTTTAATAGTCTCAGATAATGAGCAGCCGCACATAAGGTGACCAGACATTTCATCAAATATACCTTTTCGTTAAATAGTCAGTTTGTCATTTCGTCAAATAGTGTGGTAAATAGAAGTGTGCATGGAAAAGAAGTATAACGCTTGTTTAAAGGGAAGTGTTTCTAAGAAAAACATATTTTAATTTTAAAAAACTTCTTTTCGAAGCAAATCCATTCTATCTTAGAAACCCATCGCTTAAAGCAAATCCATTATTTCTTAGAAACCTTTCTTAGAATTATCTTAACTTAGCAGGAAATTATATGACTTACTTAGAAAACTATTTTAACTTAAATTTAAAATAAAAAAGGGCTCTATTTTATCAATCGATTGACGAAATGACCAAATGACTGTTTGAATAGCGAAATAAAATATAAGAACCCCTTATACCTGTCTCGGCGCCAATCTGCCTGTGCGTGTAGACGGCCTTCGCGGTCGTCAGCAGACTCAGCTCCGCGATGCGCACTCTGGCGCTGCCGCTGCGCCTCCAAGCGACGCAGATGGACCGCCTCGGCCTCCGCTTTACGGCATTCAGCTGTGCGCAGTCGATCCGCCTCAAGGCGATGCTGGCGATCAACTTCGCCTTCAGCCTCACGGCATTCGGCTGTGCGCAGTCGATCCGCCTCAAGGCGATGCTGGCGCTCAACTTCGCCTTCAGTCTCACGGCATTCGGCTGTGTGCAGTCAGTCGAGTCGCCTCAAGGCGATGCTGGCGCTCAACTTCGCCTTCAGCCTCACGGCATTCGGCTGTGCGCAGTCGAGTCGCCTCAAGGCGATGCTGGCGCTCAACTTCGCCTTCAGCCTCACGGCATTCGGCTGTGCGCAGTCGAGTCGCCTCAGGCGATGCTGGCGCTCGTCGGGTGTCTCCGACGCCCTGCGCTTCTTGGCTGCCGATGCAGCGCGCGTTGAACGGGAAATATTTCCGCGTTTCGGTGGCATTTTAAGGAAATAGTAAATAGAAAAGGAAAAAAAGAGCAAAAATATGCAAATAGCAAAATCAGCAAATCAGATTTGAGAAATCTGTTATATGGAAAGAAAAAAACCTGAATAGAAAATTCGCCTCTTTAAGAAGCGCCCATAGTGTACACGATTTTTCGTCAGTAAAATAATCAATAAAAAAGAGCCTCAAGAGCCCACCAGTCTGTCCGCCCAGCCAATGCAAGGGGCTGACTAAACGCGCCGATAATAAAACCAATCGAATCTCGACACAGTATATCTGTTTACACTGTACAACTGCTATGTACACTCAGCCCAAGCCCTACCCCCCAGTCTGGGGGAATCATTAAATTGAACTTAACCCCCCAACACGCGGGGGGTTTTATTTGCATTGAACGCAGAACACGCGCACCCACCACCCCTCAATACACAGCGGCCCGCGGGCGGAGGTTGGGGTGGCTATTTTTACAAACTGGCTGCAGCCCCAGGCAGAGTGGCCAAAGAAGGTTATTGGGGGGTTAAAAAAGCAGTTTTCTGCTTTTTAAGGGATGTTAAAATTGGAAAATTAAAAATTAAAATAGCCTAAAGCCTGCTCCGGAAAATTTGCAGTTTTCCAATATAAGTTTCAACGCTGACTTGGCAGAATTGTAGGAGTTCACTTGCTACATACATACATACATACAGACAGACAAACATCGCTAGAGTTTTAGTATAAGGACGAGGCCAACTCCTCCGCTGGAGGAGAAAGGGGAAGAACTCCCATCACCGGAATTCCATTCCCTGAAATCCACCAACTGAATCCCATCATGCAACTCTCATCTCACTCCTTCTTTCTCCTCTACTCTCCCCTCTTTTCTGTTACCTCTGTACGCTCTTATCCCTCATCTCTATTCTCTCTCCTATCATCTCTCTTGTCTCCCTCTGCTATCTCATATCTCTCCTCTCGTCTCGTCTCCTCTCTTCTCTTCTCTTCTCTCTCCTTCGTTCCCGCCTTACTCACCTCTTCTCTCCCATCTGTCATGTCTAATCTCTCCACTCATTTCTACTCTGTTTTCTATCATCTCATCTCTCTTCTCTTTTCATTCTTCTCTTTACTCTCTTCTCTGACTGATTGAAGATGCCAAATCCATCAAGATCCTCTCCGCGAAGCAGAAATCCTGTCCGTGCAACTGAAAACCATCGAAATCCTCTCCGTGAAACTGGACTCCTTCGAAATCCTCTCCGTGAAACTGGACTCCTTCGAAATCCTCTCCGTGAAACTGGACTCCTTCGAAATCCTCTCCTTGAAACTTAAATCCATCAAAAACGTCTCCATAAAACAGAAATCAAACATAACTTATCTCCGCGAAACAGAAATCCTCTCCGTGAGGCTGAACATCATCAAAATCCTCTCCGTGAAACTGAACACCATCGAAATCCTCTCCACGAAACAGAAATCCTCTCCGTCAAAATTAAAACATTGAAATCGTCTTCGCTAAACAGGACTCAATCGAATTTTTTCCGTCAAACAACTCAACTCTCCGGATTCATTGGTTAGGGTTAGGGTTAGGGTTAGGGTTAGAACTACGCACAGCTTCGTGTTAAAAGGCACTGATAAAAATATTGAACTAATTGAATCAATTCATTGCGCAACCGATTTTACAGTCAGTCAGTATCAGTCTCAGTTAAAGTTAACAAAAACATTGCGCAATCTAAATCAACCCTCCAATACACAGCAGCTGTGAGAAGTTAAACCCTCCCCCAACTTTATCTCTTACGTCTCGCAAAACTGAGTACAATTTATGCAGAAAGTTAAAAGTATGGAAATAGTTTTTTAAATGCGGTGCTTTTTCTTTTCATATTTAAAGCAAACAACTTATATCCCTAAACTCAGCGTTGCAAGATCTTTCCAGCAATATAAGTCTCTCCTCTCAAAGTTTAAAACTCGAGGAACAGTTAGCGTTTGAAATTTACCGATTTCCCGACTTCTTGCTAGAGAAGCTCGCAAATTTATTCATTGAATTTCACTGCCCAGCTAATACACAGGGCCGATAATAAAACCAATTGAATCTCTGCACAGTTTTATCTGTTCACAACAGCTATGTACACTCAGCCCAAGCCCAACCCCCCGTTCCGGGGGGATAATTAAATTTAACCCAACCCCCCGACACGCGGGGTTTTTTTGCATTGAACCCAGAACACGCGCACCCACCACCCCTCAATACACAGCGGCCCGCGGGCGGAGGTTGGGTGGCTATTTTTACAAACTGGCTGAAGCCCCAGGCAGAGTGGCAAAAGAAGGTTATTGGGGGTCAAAAAGGCAGTTTTCTGCTTTTTTGAGGATCTTAGAAATTAAAATTTCATAATTAAAATAGCCTATAGCCGACCTCGGATAATTTCCAATCTTCCCATATAAGTTTCAACGCTGAGTTGCCACTATTCAAGGAGGAGTTGTCGAAATGACAGACAGACAGACAGACAAACAACGCGTCAACTTTAGTATATACGAGTGGAACTCCTCCTTCGGAGGAGAAAGGGGAAGAACTCCCATCACCGGAATTCCATTCCCTGAAATATCCATCAACTGAAATTCCATGTCTTGAACCCTATCTTCCAAATCGTCTCCAAATTCTTTACAAAACCTTTGAAAGACCATAGCTCAAAGACTCTCACGTCTCTCATATCTCCTCTCTCCTCTCTTCGCTATTATCGTGACTCTCTTCTCTCTCCTCTCTCTCATCTCATCTCTACCCCTACTCCCTTATTTATATCTTCTCCCTTGTCTTTCGTCTCTACTCTCTCCTGTCTCATTTCTCCCCTCTTTTCTCCTCTCTTCTCTCTCCCCTCTCCTCCCTCATCCCTCATCCTTCATCTCACTCTTTCTTTCTTCTCTACTCTCCCCTCTCTTCTATTTCCCCTGTACGCTCTTATCCCTCATCTCTATTCTCTCTCCTATCATCTCTCCAAATTCTTTACAAAACCTTTCAAAGACCATAGCTCAAAGACTCTCACGTCTCTCATATCTCCTCTCTCATATCTCTTCCCTCATCTCACTCTTTCTTTCTCCTCTACTCTCCCCTCTCTTCTATTTCCTCTGTACGCTCTTATCCGTCATCTATTCTCTTTCCTATTATCTCTCTTGTCTCCCTCTGCTATCTCATATCTCCCCTCTCATCTCCTCTCTCCTCTTCTCTTCTCTCTCCCTCTTCGTTTCCGCCTTACTCCCCTCTTCTCTTCCATCGGTCATGTCTAATCTATCCACTCATTTCTACTCTGTTTTATACCATCTCATGTCTCTTCTCTTTTCGATCTTCTCTTTACTCTCTTTTATGACTGATTGAAGATGCCAAATCTATCAAGATCCTCTCCGCGAAGCAGAAATCCTCTCCGTGAAACTGAAAACCATCGAAATTATCTCTTTAAAACTGGACTCAATCGAAATTTTCTCCGTCAAAAAGAATAAAATATTAGGATTCATTGGTTAGGGTTATTGTTAGGGTTAGGGTTAGGGTTAGAGCTACACACAGCTGCGTGTTTAAATAAAAAATTGAGCCAATTGAATCAATTGATAGCGCAACCGATTTCAAAGTCAGTCAGTATCAGTCTCAGGTAAAGTGAACAAAAAGATTGCGCAATTTAAATCAACCCTCCAGTACACAGAGACCGGCCCCTTTTCAATACGCAGTGGCAGTTAGAAATTGAACCCGGGTGTTGGGGGCATTGAACTAAAAATGAGTACAATCTTTGCAGAAAGCTAAAAGTATGGAAATAGTTTTTGTATGCTGTGCTTTTAGTCTTTATATTTAAAGCAAACAATTTATATCCTCGAACTCAGCGTTGCAAGATCTTTTCAGCAGTATAAGTCTCTTCTCTTAAAGTTTAGAACTCGAAGAGCAGTTAGCGTTTGAAAGTTCCCGTTTTAAAGCATTGAAATATCGAGTGTACGTTCACTGCCTGCCAAAGAGGCTCGCAAGTTTATTCATTCATTACACAGGCCGGCTATTACACAGGGCAGCCTATTAAAAGGCACAGATAATGAAACAAATTGATGTCGCAACCGATTTCACAGTCAGTCAGTATCAGTCTCAGTTAAAGTTAACAAAAACATTGCGCAATATAAATCAACCCTCCAATCCACAGCAGTAGTGAGAAGTTGAACCCTCCCCCAACTTTATCTATTTCGTCTCGCAAAACTGAGTACAATATTTGCAAAAAGTTAAAAGTATGGAAATAGTTTTTCAAATGCTGTGCTTTTTCTTTTCATATTTAAAGCAAACAATTTATATCCCCGAACTCAGCGTTGCAAGATCTTTCCAGCAATATAAGTCTCTTCTTTCAAAGTTTAAAACTCGAGGAACAGTTAGCGTTTGAAACTGTCTGATTTATAGCATTGAAGTATCGAGTGTACGTTCACTGCCTGCTTGCAAGTTGATGCATTGAATTTCAATGTCCAACAAATACACAGGACTGCCCATTGAAAGGCAGGAAAACTTATCAGTAGCCATATCATTGCGCAATTATCTATACAGTCAGCCAGTGAGCCAGGGTCCAAGTGTACACACGCAGCCACTGAGAACGCTCCCACCCCCACTGGAAAGAAAATACACTACAGAGATAGGGAAAAGTTGTGGCGCAATCACTTGAAATTCATGCATTTTTCAGCTCCAAGCAGAAAGAGGGGACAATTAAGATTATCAAAGGTCAAGATTCAAGTTTTCTGCTTTTTTGAGGATCTTAGAAATTAAAATTTTAGAATTAAAATAGCCTATAGCCGACCTCGGATAATTTCCAATCTTCCCATATAAGTTTCAACGCTGAGTTGCCACAATTCAAGGAGGAGTTGTCGAAATGACACACACACACACACACACACACACACACACACACACACAGACAGACAGACAAACAACACGTCAACTTTAGTATATAGAGTGGAACTCCTCCTTCGGAGGAGAAAGGGGAAGAACTCCCATCACCGGAATTCCATTCCCTGAAATATCCATCAACTGAAATTCCATGTCTTGAACCCTATCTTCCAAATCGTCTCCAAATTCTTTACAAAACCTTTCAAAGACCATAGCTCAAAGACTCTCACGTCTCTCATATCTACTCTCTCCACTCTGTGCTATTATCGTGACTCTCTTCTCTCTCCTCTCTCTCATCTCATCTCTACCCGTACTCCCTTATTTATGTTTTCTCCCTCGTCTTTCGTCTGTACCCTCTCCTGTCTCTTGTCTCCTCTCTTCTCTCATATCTCTCCTCTTCACTTCTGTCTCCTGTCTTCTCTCTTCTCTCTTATCTCTCCCTCTTCTCTCCTCTTTTATATGTCATCCCTATTCACTTATCTATCGTCTCTCTTAACCCTCTCTCTCTTCTCTTTTCTTTCCTCTCTGCTCTCATTTCTCATATCTCATATACGCTCTCACACACCACTTACTTGTCTCCAATCTTTCTTTCCTCCTTTCCACTTTTCCCTGTCTCTTCTCTTCTCTCTTTTCCATCCTCTCCATTCTCTCTTTTCTCCTCCCCTTGCTCCTTTTATCTTCTCCCTCTCTTCTCTAATCTCTTCTCTCTTCTCTCTTATGTTCTCACTCATCTCTTATCATCGCATCTCTCATCTCTCCTCTCCTCACTACTTTCCTCTCTTAACTCTCTTATCTATTTCATCTCTCTCCTCTCTCCTCTTTCTCTTCTCCTCTCGCTTCTTCTCTCGCTTCTCTCTCCTATCTCTCCTCTCATCTCTACTACCGTATTTATATCTTCTAACTGGTCCTTCGTCTCTACTCTCTCCTTTCTCCTTTCTCCCCTCTTTTCTCCTTTCTTGTCTCTCCTGTCTCCTCTCCTCTCTCATCCCTCATCCCCTCATCTCACTCTTTCTTTCTCCTCTACTCTCCCTTAGCTGCAGGGCTGTCCCGGAGGGGACACAGCGGGAAGGCGCGGGCGCCCATTCCGCTATCTACTCTCCCCTCTCTTCTATTTTCTCTGTACGCTCTTATCCCTAATCTATTTTCTCTCCTCTCTCCTCTTTTCTTCTCTCTCCCTCTTCGTTCCCGCCTAAATCCCCTCTTCTCTCCAATCTGTCATGTCTAATATCTCCACTTATTTCTACTCTGTTTTCTATCATCTCATCTCTCTTCTGCTTTCATTCTTCTCTTTACTCTTTTCTCTGACTGATTGAAGATGCCAAATCCATCAAGATCCTCTCCGCGAAGCAGAAATCCTGTCCGTGCAACTGAAAACCATCGAAATCCTCTCCGTGAAACTGGACTCCTTCGAAATCCTTTCCGTGAAACTGAAAACCATCGAAATTCTCTCTTTTAAACTGGACTCAATCGAAATTTTCTCCGTCAAAAAAATAAATATCAGGATTCATTGGTTAGGGTTATTGTTAGGGTTAGGGTTAGGGTTAAAGCTACACACAGCTGCGTGTTCAAATAAAAAATTGAACCAATTGAATCAATTGATTGCGCAACCGATTTCTCAGTCAGTCAGTATCAGTCTCAGTTAAAGTTAACAAAAACATTGCGCAATCTAAATCAACCCTCCAATACACAGCAGCAGTGAGAATTTGAACTCTCCCCCAACTTTATCTATTACGTCTCGCAAAACTGAGTACGATTTTTGCAGAAAGTTAAAAGTATGGAAATAGTTTTTTCAATGCTGTGCTTTTTCTTTTCATATTTAAAGCAAACAATTTATATCCCTGAAATCAGCTTTGCAAGTTCTTTCTAGCAATATTAATTTTTTCTCTCGAAGTTAAAAACTCGAGCAACAGTTTGCGTTTGAAACTTTCTGATTTAAAGCATTGAAATATCAATTGTACGTTCACTGCCTGCTAAAGAGGCCCGCAAGTTTATGCATTGAATTTCAAGGTTCAACAAAACACAGGGCTGCCTATTGAAAATTAGAACACAAATCTTTGCGCAATTGTCTATAAAGTCAGCCGGTGAGCCAGGGTCCGATTGTACACATGCAGCCATTTAGAACGCCCCATCCCCCCACTGGAGAGAAAATACACTGCAGAGATAGGGAAAAGTTGTGGCGCAATCACTTGAAATTCATGCAAATTTTCAGCTCCAAGCAGAAAGAGGGGACAATTAAGATTATCAAAGGTCAAGACCGCCGTTTTCTGCTTTTTTGAGGATCTTAGAAATTAAAATTTCAGAATTAAAATAGCCTATAGCCGACCTCGGATAATTTCCAATCTTCCCATATAAGTTTCAACGCTGAGTTGGCACTATTCAAGGAGGAGTTGTCGAAATGACAGACAGACACACAGACAGACAGACAAACAACGCGTCAACTTTAGTATATATAGACGAGGCCAACTCCTCCGCTGGAGGAGAAAGGGGAAGAACTCCCATCACCGGAATTCTATTCCCTGAAATATCCATCAACTGAAATTCCATGTCTTTAACCCTATCTTCCAAATCGTCTCCAAATTCTTTACAAAATCTTTCAAAGACCATAGCTCAAAGACTCTCAAGTCTCTCATATCTCCTCTCTCCTCTCTCTCATCTCATCTCTACCCCTGCTCCCTTATTTATCTCTTCTCCCTCGTCTTTCGTCTGTACCTTCTCCTGTCTTCTGTCTCCTCTCTTCACTCTTATCTCTCCCTCTTCTCTCCTCTCTCATATGTCATCTCTACTCACTTATCTATCGTCTCTCTTAACCCTCTCTCTCTCTTCTCTTTTCTCTTCTCTCTGCTCTCATTTCTCATATTTCATATACGCTCTGACACTACTTTCTTGTCTCCATCTTTCTTCCTCCTTTTCACTATCCCCTGTCTCTTCTCTTCTCTCTTTTCTATTCTCTCCATTCTCTCTTTTCTCCTTTCCTTGCTCCTTTCATCTCTCTCCTCTCTCCTCACTCTCTTCTCCTTTCGCTTCTCTCTCCTCTCTCTCCTCTCATCTTTACTACCTTATTTATATCTTCTCCCTAGTCTTTCGTCTGTACTCTCTCCTGTCTCCTCTCTCCCCTCCTCTCTCATCCCTCATCTCCTCATCTCCTCATCTCACTCTTTCTTTCTCCTCTACTCTCCCCTCTCTTCTATTGCCTCTGTACGCTCTTATCCCTCATCTATTCTCTCTCCTATCATCTCCAATCGTCATGTCTAATCTCTCCACTCAATTTTACTCTGTTTTCTATCATCTCTTCTCTCTTCTCTTTTCAGTCTTCTCTTTACTCTCTTCTCTGACTGATTGAAGATGCCAAATCCATCAAAATCCTCTCCGCGAAGCAAAAATCCTGTCTGTGCAACTAAAAACCATCGAAATCCTCTCAGTGAAACTGGACTCCTTCGAAATCCTCTCCTTGAAACCTGAATCCATCAAAATTGTTTCCATAAAACAGAAATCAATCATAAATTATCTCAGCGAAACAGAAAGCCTCTCCGTGAAGCTGAACATGATCGAAATCCTCTCCGTGAAACTGAACACCATGGAAATCCTTTCGTGAAACTGAACATCATCGAAATCCTCTCCACGAAACAGAAATCTTCTCCGTCAGAATTTAAACATTGAAATCGTCTCCGCTAAACTTGACTTAATCGAATTTTTTCCGTCAAACAACTCAACTCGCCAGATTCATTAGGGTTAGGGTTAGGGTTAGGGTTAGAACTACGCACAGCTTCGTGTTAAAAGGCACAGATAAAAATATTGAACTAATTGAATCAATTCATTGCGCAACCGATTTCACAGTCAGTCAGTATCAGCCTCAGGTAAAGTTAACAAAAGATTGCGCAATCTAAATCAACCCTCCAATCCACAGCTGTAGTGAGAAGTTGAACCCTCCCCCAACTTTATCTATTACGTCTTGCAAAACTGAGTACAATATTTGCAAAAAGTTAAAAGTATGGAAATAGTTTTCCAAATGCTGTGCTTTTTCTTTTCATAGTTAAAGCAAACAACTTATATCCCGAACTCAGCGTTGCAAGATCTTGCCAGCAATATAAGTTTCTCCTCTCAAAGTTTAAAACTCGAGGAACAGTTAGCGTTTGAAACTGTCTGATTTATAGCATTGAAGTATCGAGTGTACGTTCACTGCCTGCTTGCAAGTTGATGCATTGAATTTCAATGTCCAACAAATACACAGGACTGCCCATTGATAGGCAGGAAAACTTATCAGTAGCCATATCATTGCGCAATTATCTATAAAGTCAGCCAGTGAGCCAGGGTCCAATTGTACACACGCCGCCAATGAGAACGCGCCCATTCCCCCACAGGAGAGAAAATGCACTGGCGACATAGGAAAAAGTTGTGGCGTAATCACTCAAAATTTATGCCAATTTTCAGCTCCGAGCAGAAAGAGGGGACAATTAAGATTATCAAAGGTCAAGACCGCCGTTTTCTGCTTTTTTAGGGATCTTAAAAATTGAAAATGAAAGATTAAAATAGCCTAAAGCCATCCTCGGAAAATTTGCAGTTTTCCCATATAAGTTTCAACGCTGAGTTGCAAGTATTCTAGGAGGAGTTATCGAACTGACATACAGACAGACAAACAACGCGTCAACTTTAGTATATACGAGTGGAACTCCTCCTTCGGAGGAGAAAGGGGAAGAACTCCCATCACCGGAATTCCATTCCCTGAAATCTATCAGCTGAAACTCCACTTGAATCCCATCTTCCAAATCGTCTCCAAATTCTTTACAAAATCTTTGAAAGACCATAGCTCAAAGACTCTCACGTCTCTCATATCTCCTCTCTCTTCTATTCGCTATTATCGTGACTCTCTTCTCTCTCCTCTCTCTCATCTCATCTCTACCCCTACTTCCTTATTTATCTCTTCTCCCTCGTCTTTCGTCTGTACCCCCTCCTGTCTCCTCTGTTCTCTGTTCTATCACATCTCTATTCTTCACTTCTGTCTCCTGTCTCCTCTCTTCTCTCTTATCTCTCCTTCTTCTCTTCTCTCTCATATGTCATCTCTACTCACTTATCTATCGTCTCTCTTAACCCTCTCTCTCTCTCTCTTTCTCTCTCTCTCTCTCTCTCTCTCTCTCTCTCTCTCTCTCTCTCTCTCTCTCTCTCTCTCTCTCTCTCTCTCTCTCTCTCTCTCTGCTCTCATTTCTTATATCTCATATACGGTCTCAGACTCTACTTTCTTGTCTCCCATCTTTCTTTCCTCCTTTCCACTACCCCCGTCTCTTCTCTTCTCTCTTTTCTAATCTCTAATCTCTTCTCTCTTATGTTCTCACTCATCTCTTCTCCTCGCATCTCTCATCTCTCCTCTCCTCACTACTTCCCTCTCTTAACTCTCTCATCTCTGATTTTTCATCTCTCTCCTCTCTCCTCTCGCTCTTTTCCTTTCGCTTCTCTCTCCTCCCTCTCCTCTCATCTCTACTACTTTATTTATATCTTCTCCCTCGTCTTTCGTCTCTACTCTCGTCTGTCTCCTTTCTCCCCTTTTTTCTCCTCTTTTCTCTCTTCTCTCTCCGCTCCTCTCTCATCTCTCATCCCTCATCTCACTCTTTCTTTCTCCTCTACTCTCCCCTCTCTTCTATTTCCTCTGTACGCTCTTATCCTTCATCTATTCTCTCTCCTATTATCTCTCTTGTCTCCCTTTGCTATCTCATATATCCACTCTTATCTCCTCTCTCCTCTTCGCTTTTCTGTCCTTCGTTCCCGCCTTAATCCCCTCTTCTCTCCCATCTGTCATGTCTAATCTCTCCACTCATTTCTACTCTGTTTTCTACCATCTCATATCTCTTCTCTTTTCATTCTTCTTTTTATTCTCTTCTCTGACTGATTGAAGATGCCAAATCAATCAAGATCCTCTCCGCGAAGCAGAAATCCTGTCCGTGCAACTGAAAACCATCGAAATCCTCTCCGTGAAACTGAAGAGAATCGAAATCCTCTCCGCGAAACAGAAATCCTCTCCGTGAAACTGAAAACCATCGAAATTCTTTCTTTTAAACTGGACTCAATCGAAATTTTCTCCGTCAAAAAGAATAAATATCAGGATTCATTGGTTATTGTTAAGGGTTAGGGTTAGGGTTAGAGCTACACACAGCTGCGTGTTCAAATAAAAAATGAACAATTGAATCAATTGATTGCGCAACGATTTCACAGTCAGTCAGTATCAGTCTCAGTTAAAGTTAGCAAAAAAATTGCGCAATCTAAATCAACCCTCCAGTACACAGAGACCGACCCCTTTTCAATACGCAGTGGCAGTTAGAAATTGAACCTCAAACTTTTGGGGGCATTGAACAAAAAAATGAGTACAATCTTTGCATAAAGCTAAAAGTATGGAAATGGTTTTTTGAAACATTTTATATCCTCGAACTCAGCGTTGCAAGATCTTTTCAGCAGTATAAGTCTCTTCTCTTAAAGTTTAGAACTCGAAGAGCAGTTAGCGTTTGAAAGTTCCCGTTTTAAAGCATTGAAATGTCGCGTGTACGTTCACTGCCTGCCAAAGAGGCTCGCAAGTTTATTCATTTACTACACAGGCCGGCTATTACACAGGGCAGCCTATTGAAAGGCACAGATAATAAAACAAAATTGATGGCGCAACTGATTTCACAGTATGTCAGTATCAGTCTCAGTTACAGTTAACAAAAAGATTGCGCAATCTAAATCAACCCTCCAATACACAGCGCCCGACGCCTTCCACTACGCAGTGGCAATTAGCAATTGAACCCCCCAAATTTATCTCTGACCTATCGCAAAAATAAGTACAATCTTTGCAGCAAGTTAAAAGTAAAAGTAATAAAATCGTTTTTTGAATGCTGTGCTTTTAATTTTTACAGTTAAAGCAAACAACTTATATCCCTGAACTCAGCGTTGCAAGATCTTTCCAGCAATATAAGTCTCTCCTCTCAAAGTTCAAAAATCGAGCAACAGTTAGCATTTGAAACTTTCTGATTTAAAGCATTGAAATATCGAGTGTACGTTCACTGCCTGCTAGAGAGGCTCGCAAATTGATGCATTGAATTTCACTGTCCGCCAGTTAGCTAGGGTCCAAGTGTACACACGCCGCCACTGAGAACGCTCCTATCCCCCACTGGAGAGAAAATACACTGCCAAGTTAGCAAAATTTTATGGCGCAATCACTTAAAATTCATGCAAATTTTCAGCTCCAAGCAGAAAGAGGGGACAATTAAGATTATCAAAGGTCAAGACCGCCGTTTTCTGCTTTTTTGAGGATCTTAGAAATTAAAATTTCAGAATTAAAATAGCCTATAGCCGACCTCGGATAATTTCCAATCTTCCCATATAAGTTTCAACGCTGAGTTGGCACTATTCAAGGAGGAGTTGTCGAAATGACAGACAGACAGACAAACAACGCGTCAACTTTAGTATATAGAGTGGAACTCCTCCTTCGGAGGAGAAAGGGAAGAACTCCCATCACCGGAATTCCATTCCCTGAAATATCCATCAACTGAAATTCCATGTCTTGAACCCTATCTTCCAAATCGTCTCCAAATTCTTTAGAAAACCTTTCAAAGACCATAGCTCAAAGACTCTCACGTCTCTCATATCTACTCTCTCCACTCTGTGCTATTATCGTGACTCTCTTCTCTCTCCTCTCTCTCATCTCATCTCTACCCGTACTCCCTTATTTATGTTTTCTCCTCGTCTTTCGTCTGTACCCTCTCCTGTCTCTTGTCTCCTCTCTTCTCTCATATCTCTCCTCTTCACTTCTGTCTCCTGTCTTCTCTTTCTCTCTTATCTCTCCCTCTTCTCTCCTCTTTTATATGTCATCCCTATTCACTTATCTATCGTCTCTCTTAACCCTCTCTCTCTTCTCTTTTCTTTCCTCTCTGCTCTCATTTCTCATATCTCATATACGCTCTCACACTCCACTTACTTGTCTCCAATCTTTCTTTCCTCCTTTCCACTTTTCCCTGTCTCTTCTCTTCTCTCTTTTCATCCTCTCCATTCTCTCTTTTCTCCTCCCCTTGCTCCTTTTATCTTCTCCCCTCTCTTCTCTAATCTCTTCTCTCTTCTCTCTTATGTTCTCACTCATCTCTTATCATCGCATCTCTCATCTCTCCTCTCCTCACTACTTTCCTCTCTTAACTCTCTTATCTATTTCATCTCTCTCCTCTCTCCTCTTTCTCTTCTCCTCTCGCTTCTTCTCTCGCTTCTCTCTCCTATCTCTCCTCTCATCTCTACTACCGTATTTATATCTTCTAACTGGTCCTTCGTCTCTACTCTCTCCTTTCTCCTTTCTCCCTCTTTTCTCCTTTCTTGTCTCTCCTGTCTCCTCTCCTCTCTCATCCCTCATCCCTCATCTCACTCTTTCTTTCTCTCTACTCTCCCTTAGCTGCAGGGCTGTCCCGGAGGGGACACAGCGGGAAGGCGCGGGCGCCCATTCGCTATCTACTCTCCCTCTCTTCTATTTTCTCTGTACGCTCTTATCCCTAATCTATTTTCTCTCCTCTCTCCTCTTTTCTTCTCTCTCCCTCTTCGTTCCCGCCTAAATCCCCTCTTCTCTCCAATCTGTCATGTCTAATATCTCCACTTATTTCTACTCTGTTTTCTATCATCTCATCTCTCTTCTGCTTTCATTCTTCTCTTTACTCTTTTCTCTGACTGATTGAAGATGCCAAATCCATCAAGATCCTCTCCGCGAAGCAGAAATCCTTGTCCGTGCAACTGAAAACCATCGAAATCCTCTCCGTGAAACTGGACTCCTTCGAAATCCTTTCCGTGAAACTGAAAACCATCGAAATTCTCTCTTTTAAACTGGACTCAATCGAAATTTTCTCCGTCAAAAAAATAATATCAGGATTCATTGGTTAGGGTTATTGTTAGGGTTAGGGTTAGGGTTAAAGCTACACACAGCTGCGTGTTCAAATAAAAAATTGAACCAATTGAATCAATTGATTGCGCAACCGATTTCTCAGTCAGTCAGTATCAGTCTCAGTTAAAGTTAACAAAAACATTGCGCAATCTAAATCAACCCTCCAATACACAGCAGCAGTAAGAAGTTGAACCCTCCCCTAAACTTTATCTATTACGTCTCGCAAAACTGAGTACAATTTTTGCAGAAAGTTAAAAGTATGGAAATAGTTTTTTCAATGCTGTGCTTTTTCTTTTCATATTTAAAGCAAACAATTTATATCCCTGAAATCAGCTTTGCAAGTTCTTTCCAGCAATATTAATTTTTTCTCTCAAAGTTTAAAAACTCGAGCAGCAGTTAGCGTTTGAAACTTTCTGATTTAAAGCATTGAAATATCGATTGTACGTTCACTGCCTGCTAAAGAGGCCCGCAAGTTTATGCATTGAATTTCAAGTTCAACAAAATCACAGGCTGCCTATTGAAAATTAGAACACAAATCTTTGCGCAATTGTCTATAAAGTCAGCCGTGAGCCAGGGTCCGATTGTACACATGCAGCCATTTAGAACGCCCCATCGCCCCCACTGGAGAGAAAATACACTGCAGAGATAGGGAAAAGTTGTGGCGCAATCACTTGAAATTCATGCAAATTTTTCAGCTCAAGCAGAAAGAGGGGACAATTAAGATTATCAAAGGTCAAGACGCGCCGTTTTCTGCTTTTTTGAGGATCTTAGAAATTAAAATTTCAGAATTAAAATAGCCTATAGCCGACCTCGGATAATTTCCAATCTTCCCATATAAGTTTCAACGCTGAGTTGCCACTATTCAAGGAGGAGTTGTCGAAATGACAGACAGACAGACAAACAACGCGTCAACTTTAGTATATACGAGTGGAACTCCTCCTTCGGAGGATAAATGGGAAGAACTCCCATCACCGGAATTCTGAAGGGGAAGAACTCCCATCACCGGAATTCTGAAGGGGAAGAACTCCTATCAGCTGAAAATTCAGTGAATTGAATCCCATCTTCCAAATCATCTCCAAATCCTCTACAATCTATCAACTCCCATCTCTCAACTCTTGCGGCCTGCGCTCTGATTTTTATTTTACTCTCTTCTTTCTCCTCACTAATTACTTCTCTCTGCACTTTTATCTCTCTCATCTCTATCTTCCATCTCTCTTCTCTCCTCCTCTCTCCCACTGCTCTCTCTCCCTCATCTCCTCATCTCACTCTTTCTTTCTCCTCTACTCTCCCTCTCTTCTATTGCCTCTGTACGCTCTTATCCCTCATTTATTCTCTCTCCTATCATCTCCAATCTGTCATGTCTAATCTCTCCACTCAATTATACTCTGTTTTCTATCATCTCTTCTCTCTTCTCTTCTCAGTCTTCTCTTTACTCTCTTCTCTGACTGATTGAAGATGCCAAATCCATCAAGATCCTCTCCGCGAAGCAAAAAATCCTGTCTGTGCAACTAAAAACCATCGAAATCCTCTCAAGTGAAACTGGACTCCTTCGAAAATCCTCTCCTTGAAACTTAAATCCATCAAAAATTGTTTCCATAAAACAGAAATCAATCATAAATTATCTCCGCGAAACAGAAAGCCTCTCCGTGAAGCTGAACATGATCGAAATCCTCTCCGTGAAACTGAACACCATGGAAATCCTTTCGTGAAACTGAACATCATCGAAATCCTCTCCACGAAACAGAAATCTTCTCCGTCAGAATTTAAACATTGAAATCGTCTCCGCTAAACTTGGACTTAATCGAATTTTTTCCGTCAAACAACTCAACTCGCCAGATTCATTAGGGTTAGGGTTAGGGTTAGGGTTAGGGTTAGAACTACGCACAGCTTCGTGTTAAAAGGCAC
>NIVC01004381.1:0-22500 GCA_002269645.1 Macrostomum lignano
GAATAGATGAACAGTAACGTCTGCAAGCCAATTTTCTCGTACAAATATCCACTGACTGTTGGTTCATAAAGCAGCCAAAAAAATAGGTGGAGTTTGCTACCTTGTTATTAAAACGAATGTAGCAGCGTTCTTTTCGAATCCATGCTTGCAGACCTCCGTTAGGCACAATCCAAAAATTGGAAATAGAGTAGAACTAACTCCAATTCCAATAAAAATTAAAGCGGCCACCAAAGAAGCCATTAATAAACGAACAGGAATGTTTGATCTTGGTGGGTCGATGAGAAATAAGCCTAAAGCGCTGGATAGTATTCCAAAAAGCGTGATACCAGCATTCCACCCAGTATAGTCCGATAGGAAGCCAACGAAAATTTCAATAATACTCATCACTAGAAAAGGTATCAGAAGTAAAAGACCAATTACAGAATGTGAAAGCTTGAAAGTTTCAATAGTATAAGGCTCCATCACAACGCCAATAGTGCCTTCCAGTACCCCCACCATGCTAAACGTCAACATAATAACAACTACCAACGGGATGCGTATAAAACTGAAGAACGAAACTGGCTTCTCGTGTCCATCATCGCTAACACTTGAAATTACGGCGATCGCAGCAAAGGCCATCAGTAAGAGAAGACCGCCAACTGTAAGCAATGGCAGTTTGAAACCCACCAACATCAAACAGGACGCCACCAATTCCTGGTCCCAGCGTGTAACCGATCGATAATCCAGTTTCCACAACGCCATTGACAGTTGACAAACGGTCTGGGAAGACGCTGGCAAGGGTGGCAAAGGCGGCCACGAACAATATAGAAGCACCAATAGCTGATACGGCACGGATAATGATGACCAGCACAGCGAAGGTAATGCCTTTTGGTCTGTTCTCCAGAAAGGCAAACACCACCTACGATAAGCTGCAGATAAAGAGCGAACTAACAACAAGATTTCTTTTTTGAACTCTTCGGGCAATAAAGACAACAAATGGGCTGAAGATGAAATTAACAAGCTGGAAAACACCGTATAACAGTCCAGTGGCAGTCATTGACATTCCTCTTGACAGAGAAACTCAGGGAAAAAACGGCGATATTACAGAGTAAGCTGCTGTTGAAAATAAGTCTGAGCAGAAGCAAGTAATCAATATTAGAATAGAGGTAAGACCAAGTGTTGAAAGCTTCATTTTTGAAAATATTTTGCAGCATCCATTTTCTTCGTCATTGTTATTATTTATTAACCAGCGTTTCGAAGTTTCGTTTGACATGTCTCTTGTCGGCAAGATCGGCAAAAACTCTGGAATAATAATTTAGAAATATAAACTAGTATAACACTATAATTAAGCAATCGATTTTATTTAAAAAGAATAATGAAACTATTTACTAATTTTAGGTTTTTTCGTTCTTCAATGCATTGTGTCGATTTTTGTTTCTAAAGATATCATGCTCAGCAATGCAATTGACAATTAAAAAAGAAGTTAATTTTTTAAGAACCTTTTAAGCTAAGACTTTACAGTAAGATTTGTGGGAGAAACGAGAAAATATTCCTTATAAAAACACTATAATTATTCATATAAACTAAAGAAAAATAGCAAAAATTTTCGATAGTTCTGCAATCATCGCTTATAATTTATTGAAATTCTTTAAAATGTATATTTTGTAGAATATCACAAATACGAAAAAATTAAAAGTCAAGTTGAAACAATAAAAAACTAACGCCGCATTACGAGTATTGTGGCTATGGTTATGACTGTTTGAAAATAGCTCGAAAATAGAAGTCTTTGTACTACGATATAACAAAGACAAACTGGTAGATATTAACCATGCAATACGTACGAATGTGAGACGGCCGGTAGCGGCACGTTTACTTAAAATAGTTACATTTAATATGTGGAGAAGAGAATAAAAACTCAATTTAATACGTAATACTGCACAATATACAGCATACGTTTTTAAAAGTACAAAAGGATTAGTAAAGAAAATATGGAAGTAGAAAGACTACGTAACAAACTTCGGGTTATCAGTACAGGGATGAAGCAAAAATAGTATTTAAAAAAATTAGTTCATCATCTATATCTGAATGATTAACTATCATTAAAGTTAGCTTTGAAGTGCGCACGAAGAATATATGTAAATTTGCGAGGCATTTTTTAATCTATAAAGCCTTAAAATTTGATACATCAACGTAGGACTGAAAATTATTCTCAATATCTGCAAAAACTTGTAAAAAACTGTTTGGTAAAAATCATGACTTTAAACATAGGTAAAAACTGTGCATTGTATAATTAATTTCAGATCAGATACGTCTTGCACGATTTGATTGTTCAATTTAAGACAGAATTTGCTATAACAGAAAGAATTATTATGCCGTCATACCAGTTTCAAGTGTAGTTTTTTTTAATATAGTTTGAATGTGTTAATAATTCTAAATATTATTATATAAATCCATCAGTCAGGCACTTGATGCAGCAGCACCAAAGCCACCAAAGCGATTGGCGCGAGGTGACTCAATAATTTGCACAGTATATTGATAGCTATAATGCGACGCTAGGCATGAGATGCTGATCGTCGACTGCGCGGAAATAATGAATGTTCAATAGCTGCTGGGCTGTCTACTGTACTGGCTGGGCATGGTACATCTGCTGAAGCCTTCGGAGACTCAGCCAGTTTGACATTCTATATCTATAATGTATTGGCGACTTCAAGTAAGGATTTTGCAAACTAAGCGTTATAACGACAGGAAACTATGAGGACAAGGCTTACCTGCTATAAACACGAGCAATTCCAAGCAGTACCGCGCACACAACAAAGAGTCCAGAGTAGGCAAACAAGAGTTTATCGAAGCCTATCGTATCGTACAATCGGCCACCAAGAGTCGGACCAATGAATACGCCAAGAGAGTAAGCCGAATTCGTAACGCCCGACACTAAATTTATTGTTGCAATATTTTCATCCATTCCATTTGCATAGGCGGCGTCAAGGCAAAGTCCGTAAACGGGAATCATCACTGCCGAGGAGCCCAAACCGACCAATACTAGAGCTGGCAACAAGGTGAAAAGTGTCGGCTTGATCGGCAGCACAAAACTGGCAGGATTGATGAAAAACACACCGATAGTGCAGCCGATCAGGCCAAAAATGAGAACTCCAATGCCCCAGCCCATTGAGTCCGTCAGCCTTCCCCATAAAACAGCTGACAATGTGTAAACTAGACTTGGCGTTAGAAAAATCAGACCAATTATTGTGGACGAAAAGTGGAAAGCTGCAGTCAAATAGGGTTCCATAGTGGCGTCAAGCATACCATACATTGCTCCAGTAGCGGCATAAGAAATCAAAATAGCCAATGCAATCGGAATGGAAAAGAACTTTAAAAACGATGCCGACCGATTATGTCCTCCGGATTCCGCGGGTAGAGCTGGCGTAATAAGGTACGCAGCCACTGCCGTGAGAAGTACTAATCCACCGACAGTAAAAAATGGCAGCCGAAATCCTCCAAGATCATAAAATGCCCCGCCAAGCGCCGGTCCAACCATGTAGCCAAGGCCCAGAGCCATCTCAACAATACCTGTCACTGTGGACACTTTATCTGGGAAAGAGTGCGCCAAAATCGCAAACGACGATACAAGAAATATTCCGCCACCAAATGCACCGATTCCTCGAGTTAGGAGGCACATTATTGCAAATGTGGACCCATTAGGACAGTACTCTAGCACTCCGAACAGAACTGAGCACGTGCCGCAAATGAACAGGCCGCAAATGTAGACAAACCTATTACCGACATGGGCAGCAATGTGCACAACAAACGGACTACTAAGAAATATCATTAGCTCAAACTCTCCAATAATTATGCCGGTTAGTGTCAATGATATACCTTTGGCTTCCGCTGCGCCTGGAAAAAATGGACTCAAGACTGAGAAGGATAGAGCGGCAAAAAAGTTCGAGACTGACAAAGTGATTAACAGAAATATGTTGGCGCCGCGATATGTCGATGATGATTCACTGTTCTCGGCGCTTTCACTGATGTCACTGGCACCGTTTGCAATCAGGGGAGATATCTCGTCTTTGTCCGCCATTGAAGAGGAACATCCTGAAACAGTCAGTTGGATTGATTGACGATAAAGTTTAGTAACTACACTGAAGAAAACAGAAAGTAATTCAAGCCTAGACGAACACAATTCTGACATCAAGTGGAATATTATGAGATATTTCTATTATTAAGGTTCTTTTTTACGAATTCGAAAGTTGTGACATTCAATAATAATAAAAAATAATACGAAAATCGTCGAAAAAATAATGTCGAGTATATTTTATTCAAAATGTAGAAAAATATATGAATTTATCCGAATACACTCTAGCATAGAAAGAACATTGAAAATAGTTTTTAATTTGGTCTCAAAGTCACAGACAATTATTCGCAGTTTTATTCATTGCTTTGTAGTCGTAGATTCGAATCACAAGAAAAAATGCACTTTTAAATGATATTTGTGAATTGATATATGTTCCGACACGTAAGAAATTTTCTTCTGACAAAATGCCATTTCTAATGCTGAAATTTTGAGCTACAGTTTGCTAGAATGATTGGCAAATAGAAAATACGATTATTATTTTTATGCGCACCGAGGAATACCGTACCGTACAAGCATGTAGATAGTAAATTCACAATAAATAATCACATTAGCTACACGAGAAAAGAGATAGTTCAGTCCGACGAAAACATGAAATTTGGAAGTCTCGATTAGATAGAGGCAAAACGTAGAAAAAAAATTGTCAAGGAATAAAAACTTCGCAAAAATATATTCAAACTATTGATTAAACACCAAGCATTTTCTTTTTGAGAGACTAAAATTTTAATAAACTATATATTAAACTACACGATAACGCACTCAAGTTACAAACTCTAGACCGTATTACCAATTGATCCATAATTATTATTTGCCTCGTTGCGACCATCGCGATCAATTAAGCAGTCAGCCGACTGACTAACTGGGCCAACTATCGCAGGTGAGCGGCCGTCCTCGCCCTGTTCGTTAACTAAAAATGACACGCCTCGCGTCTCGCGGCGCATAAAGCCGCGATTCTGCCGCACTGGTCCGATTAGGCAGATCAAAGTTGCCAGGCCGAATAGGCCGCTGTAGCCGGTGAGGACCCAGGCTAGACCGAATCTGAGCATATTGTTTAATAAAACTGTGTCAGATTACGTTAATTCACCTCAATTGGCACTCTAGATTTTTTCGTATGATTTCTAATAATCAGATATAACTTTATTCCCCATAGAAAATCTGGAATGAAAAGCACTGATTCGTAAAAAAAGCCAAAAACATAAATGCCCAAGGGTGAGTTCCCAGATTATCAATATGAGCAGGCGGGTTGTAGGACGATGTGGTCGCTAATGCAAGAGTGTGTATACTATACGCAGGCACACATTGATGCATAGACAGACTCAAAGAGGGACTCTAATCGTCAGCCATGTAGTGTTTGGACACTCTGTGCTTTGGGAGGGGAGCTGGCCCTCATGGGTGTGAAACGCACGACAAACTCCCATAGCTAATTGTCGTGCTCAAGCCCAAATGAATGACCAAATGGAATCGAACCAGGGGTCGTGACGCAATAGTGGGACGCGTTTATCGTCTGCCTAATTCCTTATCGCGATGGCAAGTAACCTAACTTTTTAGACTTATAAATAATAAACTTATTGAGTAACTCTTTAACCTGAAGAAATAGCTTATAAACTAAATGGCCTCACCGTGTTTTCTTACTGTTTTCCTAAATTTTGGGTCGTTGTAAAAGTAGCAGTAAGCTGAGGTTTGGTGGAACTTAAATGAATATTCATCTTAAGTGCACTATGCAATACTTAATTGGATTGATAGAACTAATCAGTGTGCGGTATATAGTAAAAACCATTTATAAAAACGAACTTTTTTGGACTATATATTTATCGGTTTTTTACATGGTAATGGTATTCCAGCCATAAGATTAGGTAATCTAGCTACTTAGTTCCGAACTCGAGTTTGACCAATGTCAAATGGTTTATTCCGTGCTAATGAAAAACACTCACTTGTCTAAAGCCACACCACCAAGAGTTGGGCCAACAAATGCTCCAAAGGCGAATGCAGTATTAACTAATCCAGAAACTACAGAGTAAGTTGTTAAACTTCGATCAAAGCCTCGCTTATAAGACTCCGTAGCAATCAAATTAAACACTGGCACAACAACAGCCGAGCAGGCTAAACCAACCACGACAAGAGCGGCAATAAGTGATGGCAAGTTTGTATCGTAAGGTAGAAACGGTGCCGGATAGACGAACAGCAAGCAAACAGAGAATGCTGCCAAGCCGCCAATCATAATAGGCAGACCGGCGCCGCGCGAATCGACTAGGTAGCCCCATAGAGCGGCAGATATAGAATAGATCAAAGCGGGCAGGAATAGCATCAGCCCAACAATAACTGGCGAGAAATGAAATTTGGCGGTTAAAAATGGTTGAAAGCTGACATCTACGAAGCCAAGAAAAGAGCTAGCAACGCACATTCCAAATAGAGTAGCAAGACAAAACGGTTCTCTAACAAGCGTCCAGACAGATTTTGGTCGAGAACCATCAATGTTAGGGTCGTCGTTTACAAGCGACGGCATAACGCACAACGACAATAGTACAACCAGCAATAGGAAGCCGCCAAGACTAACAAATGGTAATTTAAATCCGCCAAGTTGAAATAATGCGCCGCCAATAACTGGGCCAACCATAAAGCCAAGTCCGCCAGCGGTCTCCAGCAGACCGAATACTGTTGACAATCGATTTGGAAATAGTCTGGTAGCTATGGAGAATGAGGACACAACAAACATGCTAGTGCCAATAGCGGACACGCCGCGGGTTAGTAGGCACATAACGGCGAACACAATTCCAGGAGGGCAGTACTCCAATGCGCCAAACAGTATTGAGCAGACGCTGCATATGACAAGACCCCAACTGTACACGAATCGTCCGCCAATGCTGCTGGTGAAAGCGCCAACAAGTGGACTGCACAGACAGATTACTAATTGAAATTCGCCAACTATAATACCTGTCATAGTAACCGAAAGGCCTTTCAAATTGGCTTCCTGGGAAAGAACGGTCCGAGAACTGAGAATGCTGTTGAGGCAAAGAAGTTTACTAAAGCTAAGCTGGCTAATAGTACATTGCGTCGAGCTCGACTGAGGCCAGCCACCTCACCGCTAGTTGAAGCCAATTGGATTGCCTGTAAAATAAACAAACGGGTTGAATGATTGCAGATTTTCTGAGGGCGCTGTAATTCTATAATGCTGTACTTATTAGTATTGCTAGAGTAAAGTTCAAATCCTATGTGAAACCGATTGAAATTGAGTCGATTTCTCGAATTAGGCTCTCGAATTATCTCAGTCTGACAAAACTCCATGGTCATGCATTGGAAATCTGGATGCCCAATGGTTAGATTTGCTTGTCAATTAGGCCAGTCTCATAGTCAGAAATTCGCACGCATGGCCCAACCTATCTTTATTCTCTTCTCACTGATTTTACAGTTGGAACTATTTCTAATCAATTTTGAGGCTAGAAAAGATTGTTAAAAACGATAGTGAAAAGTCGATGCTGTTAAAAGTTACCTTTGTGTATATTTAGCATATTAATTAATTATTATTAAACTGACTGCAACCGATCGCACACTTCTAAACTAATTGTAATTATGCTATTGCGGCTCCTAAAGTGGAAAAACAGATAAACTGCAGTGAAATACAACATACATAGATACGCTCGTATTGTACAATGCAAAATTAATAATTTGTTTCTTTATACATCGCTTTGCCTTGCATGAGATGAGAGCAGACAAACAATTCATAACCGATAATAACAAGCAAGGTCAATGACAACAAGCCGCGTTAATGCGCTCTACTCGTAAATATAGAGTAAGTGCGCTCCACCCTTTCATGTGATTTCATATAAAGCATTGGCCAAGGACTGCTCAAGTAGAAGGACGGGAAACCTCGTTTGCTTAGAAAATTTTGTGAGTCTAGTTTTCGCCGAAAAATACACCACGGACATAGGAAATTTAATTTTTTCAGCACAAAACTGTTATTGCCTTCGATAGGAGGCGGATCCAATTTTCATCCCTTGATATGCTGTGCCCTTCTTAATGCTCCATCGATATTCATAAAGCTTTTCGTTGAGAAAAGTTTTTAGAATTTTTTGTTAATTTTTAATTCCATGTACAATTGCACATTTCAGGAAATCATTAAAATGGCACGGCTCGGGTTATTGGTTTTATAAATCAATTTTATCATTCTTAGCGAACTTTGTAACAATTATTTTTAACAGAGATGATATTTACAAAACCAGAGTCGAGCTGTGCCATGCATTTTTATGATTCTTACGCACAGGGAACGTGCGTCGAATTAAAAAATTAACATAGAATCCTGACTTTTTGAACAAAAAGCTCTATGAATATCGATAGAGCAATAAGAAAGGCAAAACATATCAAAAGATCAACATCGGTCCGCCTCCTATCGAAAGCAATTTCTGTGCTGAAAAAATAAGAGCCTCCTATCTTCGTAGTGTATTTTTCGGCGAAAATCAGCCTCATAAACATTTTCTAAGAAACGCAGCTTCCCGTCCTGCTACTTAAGCAGTCCTTGGCAATGGCCCGCGTCTCTCTGCGAATTAGTTTCGTTACCTGTCTTACATTATTTGTTTAACTTGCTTTGCCAACCTTTAAATAACTTTTAATCGCTTGGTATAGTTGAATACAAGACTTTCTTCATTAGTTACCCTTCGCTTTAGTGCAGGCCTCTGCTAACATAATTACTTAATAATAAAATTGGCTCAGTTTTTCAAGATACGGCATAAATGTCTCAATACGAAAAACACTGACTTAGCATTAACTGGTATCGACAAAAAGTTTAAGATTCATACATTATTGTTAATTTTTAAATAAATACAACTGCAACACACTTTGCGCAGTCTTTTTAAAACCGAATAATGTGATAAAACATTGATGATTAATCAGAACCCGTCGACTCAGAAGGCTTAGTAAGTGGCTTGGACGCCTCAACAACACTTTCAGCTGCAGGAGCATTATCAAACACTTCATCGTCATTGTCTGCCACCGTTTCATTGACTTTTTCGTCTACACTTTTCTCGTCACTCGGTTTCGTTGGAATTGCAGCACCGGCTTCAATATTGTCGTTTGTTGATTCTTCAGTAGCAGTGGTAGTTTTAATCGTATCTGCAACTGAATCAGCAGCTACTACTGTGGAATTAACTTTGCTAACCGGAGGCGTATTATTACTAGTAGTAGCACTATCAGCTTCAGATTCGCAGGCGGCGGCAACTTTGGCGGTTTCTTCAGCTTCCGCTACAGATACAGCGCCAGTTTTGTAGTCCGCAATCGCAGTATCCGATGATGCTGTGCAATCGCCGGCTCCGCAACCACTGCTGCTACCGCCGTCGCTTTCAATATCGTCAGATTCGTCATCAATTTCAGCCGCAGTTGCGGGCGCCTGATCAAAAGCGGCGCCAGACAACGGCGCGCCAACTTCGCTACCCGAACCGGAACAAGAGCCGGAACCGGACGCTTCTTCAAGATCGTCATCGCCAGACAGCGAATCGTTAGCCATATGATCGGCGGTTGCCGCGCTTGAAACCGAGGCGGCAGCGGCCTCAGCACCGGCATGCGTCGAGGCCGAAGCGGCGCCGGCTGCGGCGGCGGCGGTGGAATCCGAAGAGTTCGACACAATCATGTCTTCCTCGTCCTGATCGAATACGATTTTCTGACCAGCCGGATCGATGCAGCTAACAACGCTCAAGCATTTTAGTAGGCCTCGTAGATACTTATCAACTCGGCGATAGTGCTTATTAGGCGATAGGGCCAATTCGCAGACGCGTTGAATAGTAAATGGGGCGTTAGTGAACTGGTCCAGTGTTGACAGGACAGTCTGGCGGTAGACGCTCAGTTGAAATGTCTCCATATTAGGCCTGGGATAATAATCGTCAATAGAAGCCATTGATGAGTCGCTTAAAAAACTTTCAATAGCGGATTCCAATTTGACGCGAATTAGCGGCTTAACCAGGTGCCAAGGCGCGTTGGTGATGCCACTGCGAGACAGGTTGACCAGATAGTGCTCCAGGTCTGGCGGCACATCGCTTGTTGCTGATTGGGCAAACTCTGTGAAAAGATGAATAAACATAACAATTGAAAAAGGCTGTTGAATTGACAATAGGTACTATGAATATCTAGAATACAATTAAGGTTGGGAATCAAACCAAGCTTCAGTCTTTTACATAACAACTTTAGTCAAACAATTGAGCATGATAGGCAACAAATTACCATCATGAAATTTCCTATCCTGATTGGAAATGTCAAATTATTCTTAGCATATTGGATATTAATGGTAGGATTGTTGAATATTTTGATGATCTAAAAGGCTAGTGACTTGGTTCTTGCCTAAGTCTTAAGAATATTACAACAAGTTAGCCAATTATCTTGAATTTTATATGCTTGCATTGCTCCTTTTTGGTATATCAAAAATTGGCGAGGAGAGATTTTTCCTTTTATTGGTAGTTTAAAAGGCAAAAATATATATAATGTGTATATAGAGTTAAAAATCTATTGCTTGAGTCTTTAACCCTAAGGACTTAAGAGTTTCTCTTATAGAAGCTTATGCAAGGACACATTAGAGACAAAGATTAATGCAGATAACAAAAAAATAGAAAAAAATAATGGATCATGAAACTTTTATATTCATTTATTTTTATTGTTCAATCCTTTGTACCTATTTAATGAAATGTTCCAATAATATTTTTAAGTCTTTAAAGTTTTTAAAGTTTATTATTGAATACATACCTATCAACCTCTTTCAAAGGACTGCCTGCTATCCTTAATTTACCTTTGCTTTATCTGCTCATTGAGATAGAGGCTATGAAATCTACCTCTTGACTCATTAGAGATAAATGTTAAATTACGAGGTTTATTCAAAAAGTTCTTTTCGGTCCTTTGGCATTTATTTTTAGAAAGCGTTGTAAACAGAATTTTAGCGATTTTACCAAGTTATGTCTATGGCCTAAACGTTCCTAGGGTTTTAAGTCTCAGTTTGCAACTATGTTAGAGCAGCGAACATTTCTATCAGCTGCCACTCAATTTCTTGGCCATGGCTGAATCATTTTCAAAGCAAGATGTTCGAAGCTTGATGAAGTTTCAGTTTCTGCAAGGAAAAAAGCCACCGGATATGTTTAGGGAGCTTCAGCAAGTGCTTGGCAACTGTGCACCAACTGAGCAGACAGTTCGAAAATGGTACCGGCTGTTCGCTGAGGGAAGAGAGAGCATTGAGGACAATGGCCGCTCTGGAAGGCCGATGACTGCAACCAAAGAGACTGTTGTGAAGAAAGTGCAAGAGCTCTTGGATGATGATTGGCGACGGACTTGCGAAGAGTTGGCAGAAGACGTTGGTGTGTCAGTAGGAAGCGTCCACACTATTCTGACTGAGCATCTTCTCCTACAGAAAAAGTTCTGCAAGTGGGTGCCACACCTGCTGACAGGTGAGCAAAAGATGCAGCGAACTCTGGCTTCAAGCAGCCACCTGCGTCGGTTCCATCGAGAAGGGGAGGATTTTCTATCAAGAATTGTTGCTGGAGACGAGACGTGGGTTTACAGCTGGGATCCTGAGACAAAGGCCCAGTCTGCCGAATGGCTTCCAGCACATTCTCCAAGACCTCAGAGGGCCATCAGGAAGCAGGGCACGATAAAGATCATGCACGTCATGTTTTTTGATTCCCAAGGAATCCTGCTGAACTGGGCAGTCCCACAAGGAACCACCGTCAATGGGGACTACTACAAGTGGATTCTGCAGGAGAAGCTGCGCCCAGCAATACAAAAGAAGCGCCCTGGTCTGCTGGAATCTGGCGTGATCCTGCTGCACGACAATGCGCCAGCACATCGCAAGCACAACGTCGTGGAACTCCTGAGCAAATGGGGCTGGGAAGTGCTCCAACATCCACCCTATTCGTCTGATTTGTCGCCGTGCGACTTCTTCTTATTTTCATCTGTGAAGAAGCACCTTCGGGGCATTCGATTTGACAGTGTCGAGCACATCGAAGCTGCATGCAATCAAGCTGTTTGCCAAACGGACGCGAGTGGTGTGAGTTCCGGAATCAGAGGCCTGGTAAATCGCTGGCAGAAGTGCAAAGACATTGGCGGTGAATATGTTGAGTGACAGAATCATGTTAAGCAATCTAACAGTGTTTTCATAGTTCCAGTTGTTTTGTGTTCAGTTTTGTAGGGCACCGAAAAGAACTTTTTGAATACACCTCGTAAGTGTCCTCTGGCTTTATGCCAATAAAAACTATAATCTTATATATGTACTTTGTCCACTGCAACCTTACTAATATCCACATTGACCTAGACAATGTCCACCTTCCACTCTCAATATTAGAAGGGGCTTTTTAACTACTATCCTTAGTCAAAACAGAATTGCACTGAATATCAGCATAAACTGACATAGCCAAGGCATTCAGTTTCATTGATAGCTCACTGTTTAATAGCCATGCTAGAGTGGGTATTACCTTCTTCATGACGATAAAATGCTTTTCTAGGAAAGTCTGCATCTCAGTTTTCTAATCCAAAATGTGTACCATTGAGCAGTGTATCAAGCACTTGCTCTAGGCAAATATTAATAATTTTGATATTAATTTTTATACTAATAGCCAAGTTGCTATCAAGGCCTTAACTACTAACAAAATCTCTGCTGTTATAATATCTTAATGCCACTCAATATGCAATCTCTCTCAGTCTTTAATAGGATTAAAACTATTTAGATCTCTAGTCAAAGCAATATCCCAAGTAATAAGCTTATAGATTCTTTTGCCAAAGAAGGTAGCAACCTTAATGGCAACTATTATGTAATAAGGCTATCCCTTCTCAGTTGCAAGTCACTTTCTATAACAATAGGTGGCTCTATCAGCAACATGGGAATAGTTGCATTGACCATAAGCAGACCCAATCTGCATAGCCTGAATAAGAAAGTCTTTGAATATTTAATCTCACTTAATAGAACCAACCTTAAGGAGATATGCATAGTCTTAACTAGCCATAGATTCTTCTAAAGATATCTCATTGCAAACTGGCTGCCTTCCTACTTGTCCTTTCTATAGTATATGAGAAGACTATGGAGTATCATATCATCTTTTGCCCTTATTTAATAAAGTATAGTACAAATATCTTGGCCACTCCCAATAGATAGACAAGTTGACTATCATAGACAATATCCGTAGCCTGTGCTCTTTTGTCTAAGATACTGCCAGATAAGGGTCACTGATACTTCTTCTATGAACTTGCTAAATACTAGTGGGGGCTAGGCAGACTCCCAAGGTTAATCCTTGGTCTCTTACTCTCTTTTTTATTTTGGGGTTGCAATAGGGGCCTCATGGCCTTTTTTGTGGCACTTGTGGCCTTTTTATTAGTAGGTAATAAAATAAGTAAATAGCCTAAATGATACAAGTGAAAACAGTGTAGTATATCTAGTCTTATAGAATATTTTGCTATGTGTACAACTTTCTTTCTTAGAAAATACAGTATTTAAATCCCTATTGCAGCCAATGGCCATTTTCGTGGACGGCGTCCGGCGCGGATTTTGGCCTGGCGGCGGCGCGGCGCGTGGCGGTGGCACGCGGTGGCGTGGCGTGTGGCGGCGGCGCGCGGCGGCGTGGCGCGGGGGCATGGGAGAGGGGTGTGGGGGCACACGTGAGGAGGGGCACAGAGGGTTATATTGAAGCAAATCACTGATCCTGGGGACTGGCCCTGGCGCGGTACGAGTAGATGTCTGGCGCGGGAAAGGGGGGCGTCCGGCGCGGTTCAGACCTTGGCTGCAATAGGGATTTAAATGTCCGCCAAATAGTAATAATTTTGTTTAACTGTTGTGCACTCAAATAATATTCTACAAAATTTAAAAATATGTTATAAATGCATTGTCTGATTGGTATAAACAGGAGCCTAGAATGGGCCAGGAAAAACAACCGCTTGCTTGCTCAAGTAAGATCGTGACAATTAATCCACTCAATAAAAATCCTAAGCATTCTTACTTGGCTTATTCATTTCTATAGTATTAAGCCCCTTGTTGGGAGTATCAGAAACCGCTAAAAGCGAGAATCGCCTCAGGGCAAGAAGCACTACAGAATAGTAAGATTGCTTCAAGGCAGGAAAAATGCCTAAGGGCAGGGAAAACACATAAGGCTGTTGATCCTCTGATCCAGGGAACACCTAGGACTGAGAGAAAACTTATAGGAGTAAATAGAGTAAATAGTGCCATTAGACTGCTCAAGCCAAAGAGTACAGTACATGTACAGATGCTACCAATAAGATAAGTAGACTCTACCAATATAGAAGTAGATAGAAAAGTAGTCACACTACCAATAAGTAAGGTAATAAAGTACAAAGTAACAAAGTACATTTGTGCAAAAATATATTAATTAAATTAAGTATAGGGGAATTAGTCCTGTAATAATAGGTAGTGGCATTGTGAGATTATTTATAGATAGAAAGTCAGCCTTTTTGACAACTTTGGTGTCAGCGGTAGGATAATTTCAGTGAGAACAATCATGCCTGTTACAACTTTGATGGCTAATTAGTGAGATTTTAATAGAGGGAAGCTAAACCCTTATCACATAAGATTTAAAAACTTAATAGCTAAAGCACTAAACTGACTAAGTTCAAATTTTAAGACATTATTTTTTAGATTATTAATTAAAGCTGCAACTAGTCTAAGTTACTTTTTGATAAAAAATCTAAGCTTTGCTTTTGCATATTAGAGGGCCTATTAATTAATCATTTCTAGCTATCTATTATAATAAGAATAGGATTTAAAATAAAACATCTTGAATAAAAGCTTGGCTCCAAACATTTAACCTATGCTATCATACTTGGGTGCAACCTTGGGATTCACTCGGCCATTTCTATTGGCAACACACACATGTATATCGCTATTGGACAGAATAGTAGTCACGTGACTGCTCTCAGCCAATAGCAACTTACATGTGTGTTGCCAATAGAAATGGCCAGGTGATTCCCAAGGTTGCGCACGTATGTATGCTATACTAGGATGTATTGGGTTTATTTTTTGTGCACAGAGTATTCATATATGTAACCTAAATTTTAAAATTGCACTTTGAGATTAAAAGTTGGATGCAGTTTGGGTGCAGTCTTCTAACCTATTTTTCCATTGAAGCCTGATTTGCACTGCCTTAAAAATAAGAAAAAAGAGAAATTGCACTCTGAGCCTTAAAATCTTGTCCCTGGCAAAAACCCTAAGGGTATACAATATATAGCAAGTATGCAGAACAAACAATTTGGCCACAAAAGACACACAGAACAATAGAGGATTTTTTGCTAGAAAAGTGTGCATATTTTTGCATTAGATTTAAATGGCCTAATACTAATATTAATTTACTATAGCTCTTCTAGAGCCATAGAAGATTTTTTAAATGAAGTTGTGTATACATGCACATTTATTTAATTTTTACTTTCTGCACAGAATGCATTATTTGTAGGGATGAATTTTGCCCTGGCCCTGGATGCCATGGTTATTTTATATTTTGAATAGGTCTATAAATACTATATATATATATCAAAATTAGTTGTCTTATCCCAATATATTATTTTTAGATAGTTTGTTACATTACAATTGTCATTGAGTCAAACAACAATACTTACCACTTAATGAGTTTACCAAGTCATTACTTTGACCCATTGTTGAAAGAACCATTGCTAAGAGGGCCTAAGCAACCTTTAGTTTAAGCTTTCTTTGGAAAAGACTTCTTACTTTACTAGGTGTCACTATCGAAATAGTAATCTTAGTAGCACATACACTAGACAGAATCGCAAATTCGATAAACAGTACAGTGGTCGTGGAAACACGCAAACGTTCAAACACTAAGCTTAGAATTCCTAAAAAATGAAGAAAATATAGCTAAACTAGGTGTAGAGTAAAGCTGATCCTGATAATACCTACAAGGGCTACTGAATTAATTCAAAGATTAATCATATTATTAAAGAAAGTATAAAATCATCTGCAATGGGTACTTGCTCATGTGATTTTTAAATTTTCTGAGTAGTGGTGTTACGCCTGCTCCTTCCAAATTCGACCTTCGGAATTGAATAGTAGATCATTTCTCTGTCGTATAAGAAACAGCTAAAATACTAAATAATTACAAATGAAGGATAATTTTAATTGCCTAAATTAAAGTACTACAGTCGTCTTTATTTAACTTAAAATTAACTTTTGTTAATACTGTTAAAATAATGTTTTGACTGACAACAAGTATTTTAACATTTGATAAAGGAAAAATTAATTGAATATTTTTTGCAAGCATTTCAACTCGACGAAAGTCGACGGTATTTGTGTATTTTGTGGGTGAGTAGTTCATTGAATTTGTTTTTGGAATTTAGTTAAGAGTTTCTCTGTAATCTAAATTAAAAATCTTGCTTCTGTAAAAGTTTAGTAGAATAGCAGAATGAGTAAAGTAACACAACTATCGTATGTATAGTCCATGGTTTTAGGATTAGGATGATAAAAAGTCCTGCATGGAAAAATAAAATAAATTAAATCGTTTGCTTTCTTGCCAAAACATGTTTGGAAATCTATCAAACTTGTTTAGATCCGCTCCTACAGTTTGAACTCAGATTAATTTTTGCAAACTAATGTTCTTTTGCTTCATCTTATATGCTTTCGACACAAAAATTGACGAATACAACCGCATTTTATAAAATTTATTCTATTACAGTATTTATTTTCTTTTTCCATTAATTAAAACTTTAAAATATCTAAAATTTTGACTCTTATGGATTGTAAAGAATAAAAAATAAACGCAGTATGAATACATTTAAGGAGAATTGCTCCATAACCAATAGATAAATTTTCGTTGTACTCGTATCAACCTTTTAATATTATGCAGGTTCTTCTTTTTGGTCGAATACAATTACCAACTTATCAACGGAATGGATCGCAATATGCCAGTACAGTCGGGTGGGTTGTGGAACTCAACTCCAGTGCAGTACAGTGCTCAAACCCAGCAGCTGCTTAAAGGTAAAAACCGCACTCAAGTACAGCTTGAAGTTCACTTTAACATACTATATTTAATTTATAATGCAAGCAAAAATTATAAAAAAATCTTGTACTTACATTTCAGACATGATGCAAGAATCAAAGCTTACTAATTTGCAAATGAGAAAAGTGTCAGAGACAATGAAAAGTAAGGATTAAGCTTTTGCAAAAAATGGCCTAAGACTTTGCCAACACATACCATTTCATTACAGCTACAATTTTTTATATCTGCATTTTTTTCTAAATTCAGAAGGCTCCAGTCTGCCGACAGATCTGCCTCCGACGTCATCTGCCAGGCAAAGGTCAAACTCTGCCGGTAAACCGAGAGGTCCAATGCCGAAAGTTCTCAATCCAAAGTGAGACGTAGTTTTGTTTCCTTTACCAACCGTCTTTACAACATACTTGACCTCTAGTGCCATATCAGGATGAGGTCAGAAAGTTCAGGGTACATTTGCGAGCTAACTTTCATAAGCGCTTCTGGGCCATGGTTACTCGTTTATCAATTGTTGATCAACTAGCTTCTTACTCTTGGCGCCTCTGTGGCTCAGCTTTGCCAAGCAGTCAGAATAGAGGCCAGAGTAGCTCAGTTTTACAAAAGAAGCAGAAATTTCCCTAACCCACCAGAAACTATCAATCGAGTCTGCGTACGCGCGAACAAATCGTTGCTACGGGAGCCTACGAAAAGCCGGCCTACCGGCCAACGGGCCCGTCCGGTCGAAATCAGGACGCTGAGAAGCGACGACTGGCGAACCGCATGGCCTTCGGTGACGAGTGCCCGCCAGACGATGGACGCGGGGACGTCGGCGGCAGCGGCGGCAGACGCAAAGGCGGAGTGAGGCGGATGACTCTGGAAGCCCCCGCTCCGGAGCCGACGCTGGACCGGTTCGACGAACTGGCCGAGGAAGTTGAGGACAGGCGTCGCTTCCTCGACCAGATGGAGGCGGCCGGGCAAGGCGCCAAGTATCGGGCCAAGATTCAGGCGGAAATATCGCAAGTGCGTGTCCACGGGGTTACGAGTAGATTATCTACCGCGGTCATTCCCGATGGGCTGGAAAAATTATATGCATCCTATACTTAAGACAGCTTCGGGCCCCCAGGAACCGGCGGCTCTATGCATGATATGGGGCCACTGGTGCTGGCGCCCCTTTGGTGCTGGCGCCCCTGATGCTAAAGATTCTGGTGCTAAAGCCCCTAGTGCTAAAGCCCCTTGTGCTGACGCACCTGCTGTATAATAAGCTTAATGCTAATATAATAAGCTTAATGCTTAACGTATAATAAGCAATTACCGATCGGTTTTTTAAAAGCCGCCCTACAACGGAAGCAAATTGAAGATATTTTTTGTCTTAATTATAAAAACTTATGTCTGCTATACATGTAAATTTTAAATCGGCTCAATTTTATAACAGTATATTTCAATTACTAAAAACTTTCTAGATATGCTTTACCATATAGCCGGTCATATTTTTTTCCGTTGAATATTTTTTGCGAACAATACTACTGTAGACACTACTAAATAGTAGCAAAACAGGTAAATTTAAGCCATGTCGCAATTTTCATTCCAGCTCGTCAGAGAGATGGAGATTATTGACAAGAAGCGCAACGAAGAGCTGGAACGAATGATGAGGGCGGAGCGGAGCGGTCAGTAGGGAACTTCCAGCCTGCCTAAGTCTGAGTGCCTTGATCGCAAGCTGACATCATCACTGCCAACTGCTTTTAAATTGATTGTGTTTATCTGACAAGAGCATGGATAAGGGAAGTAGGAGCCGACAGCCGCACTCTTGCAACTCTAAAATGAAAATGAAACAATTTTATGTTTTGTCCAAACGTTGGTTGACATGTTTATCAAGTTTAGCCATTTAAATGCGACAGGAGATTAGGAGCAAGTAAGAAAAAGGTTCGAGTGAAATTTCTGCTTTTCCTGGCTCTTGATTGTATTTTTTTCCGATGATTTCTGTAGAAGATTATGCATGGTTTTAGGGTTGTATTTGTTGTAAGTTAAAACAAACTGTAGAAACCATGCATTACCTCAATTAAATCCCTGCTTTCAAACTCCGGGATTTATTCAGATACAACCCGCAAAACAGTTTAGACCATAGACACTGAATGCAGTGCAAAGAGGGGTCAAGGGGACGCAGTTCCTGTGCGGGTGTACGGGCGGAGCCCCACATGTAGCATCTCACTTTATTAAATGTCTATGGTCCGCTTTCATCTCGGAAAGTCGACTAGAAAGGATTTAAGCGAAACATGGGAGAAGTATTAAGATATTCTATGGTTGAAGTTGGGGATGGGGGTGTGGGGCGAAGCCCCCACATTCTTTCCATAAACAAAATACGAGCTATTATTAAGAAATTTCTCGAGTCACGAAGGAAGAGAAGAGAGAAGCTCGCTTATTTAGATACATGCAATAATCCTTGCAATATGTCCGGGAAAGTGATCGATTAAATCCCGCAAAATAAAATCTATGTCAATAACCTCCCTGAAAGTGAGCTTTAAAGTGGTTTAAAATTCGTTGTTTAGTTTTGTGAGTAGGTGAACTGCGGAAACTTATGTGGAAGTTAAATAGAGATAAAACAAAGAACACCAAAAGTGCATTTTCTAAGGTAGTTGCAAGTACTTTTCGACCATAGACGGCAGTTAGCCAAGTACACAGAAGTTTACTTGGTGATTTAGCGCAAGAAGAAGCTTTAGCTTTGGCAGCTTAGGTCTGTGGTCAAAAAGTGAATACCTGAAAAGATGCACTTTCAACTTCATGAAGTTGGCATTCTATCTTATTCTCTGTATTCTTGGGGATAAACCTGTCAATCAGTTTTGAGAACAGAACCTGCACAAAAATTCTGAAGTTCAGATATCTTTAATTTACAACTCGCTCGGTTTTAAAGTGTGAAGGATTTAAAGTGTAAACCTGAGATGGACTTTGTACTAATTAGTTTTTTATTTTAGTCCGTCCATTGAATCTGCAATTTAATTCTTTTAACAATTATACAATGTAAAAATGAACTAATGAACTACTCTTGAACTGCATAGTATTGTGCATGCACCGTTCTTTGTTATTCGTTTTAAAACTGTTCTATTGGGTATAGTTGTAATTCTCACCTGATAGCATCAAGTCGAATAATAATTAATTAATGAAAAAGCAAATAAAATTCGGATCAAGTCCCGTTGTTGAGATTTAGTCTCCGAAACACTATAAAATCGTCAAGCTGCTTTTATAGTAATTGCTTTTTACGGCCAGTTTGGGCTTACCACCATACATCTTACTCGTATATTCCCATAGATAGGCCGCTCTCAATGCATTCAATAGAAAAAGACCGACCACGCAAATTGCAAGAAAAAATTAATCAAGCCGACAGCGTTTAAGACAATTTAGAGGTCAGTAGCTTGTGGGACAGACATATATTTCTGCCGTGGTTACCATCAAACAAATGGGCAAAATAAATGCTGAAAATACAGCTCATGACTGCAGGCCATGGAAAGGAAATGAGAGAGGAAAATAGAAAGGATAAAAGATGAGAGGTGAGATGAGAGAAAATGGGAGAGTAGAGAACGGAGAGACGGAAGAGAGAGAGGAGAGGTGAGAGAAAGAGAAAGAACTGCATGAGAAGAGACACAAACCTTGAGCGGGCCGGATTGCTATTTCTAAGTTTCAAAAGACCCGCGAGGGCCGGATTGAGAGGCTTCACGGGCCGCAGATTGCCGAGCTCTGCTCTATGGGGCATGCTTGTGGTCGCTGAGTGGCTTATTTAGGGAATATAAGATCTATATAGGCTTACCTGAATTGAATTTAATCCAAGATATGTTTGCCAGAGTAACGGAGCTTTTGTCTATAGTAGAAATTGGACCGGGGCACAGCAGCATTTAATTTGGTCCAGCAAGCATCGCTTTGGTCCATAGCGGCTCCATAGCTTCAACTCTTAGAGTTCATTTGCAACTGCATGCAGATTCGTGGACCCCTGGGGGGTCTTTCTCGAAAGCAACTTACGATCGGCCATGGACGTAAGTTGGGTAAGCTACACTTGCGGGTTGCTCGAAGTGCTCGGAGTGTGAATGTGATCGGAGGAAATAAACGTACAGGCGAAGAATGTAGGAAGAAGTGGTGCGACGTGAAGTCCAACGTCAAAGCAAAGACAGCCCTAGTACGGAAAGACAAAATGGCTACTGGCGGGCGGTGTACAAAAAGAATCTATATAACTAAATCTAAATCTTCTACAGAATTCGTTATAGTCTAATTGCTAGTATATACTGAAGCAGACAAAAACCATTGGAATCGTTGCCCACTTCGGCCATAGACAACATTTTTCGCTTTGCGATAACTTGCGAACTGCGTAAGTTGCGAGAACTCTAGGTTAGCTTCGAGAAACGCAAGCGCAAAGTTCTGACTTACGCCTGCACTTACCATAGAACTTACAATAGTTTCGAGAAAGACCCCCCAGATTATTGCATTGCATTTTCAGATTGAATTTTTGACGTCACCTTGTATTGGAATGGAACAGTGATCAAAATTGATGTACATCTGATTGACAGCGAGCTAATATTCCTTTATCCATGGCTTAAACTATCAACTAAACTGACAAAAGCGGCAGACTTTGACTGGATTTTAGCTAAATCCAATTAAAACATTGGGTGTCTCCGAGCGCTCTTTGACTGCAGATGAGCCGCTCGCTAACTTAGAGAAGTTCCAATTCTTAGTAGAAGCCATGATAAAAGTGCGCAGACAAGCGTGCGCGCCAGCTACATTATAAATACTTTCTTTTACAAATTGAACTTTCTCAGAACTGTACAGCGCTCGCGGAGTGTAAAATATAGGACCTCTCGGATCGCTGCATCGGCACTGTGCGTCTCTGTTAATGCATAGCCAAGCGTGTCTGCAATGGTAAGGGAGGCTGTGAGTCGGCTACAAGCCGACAAATTCATCATCTGCGAGTGGAATCAATATATATATATATATATATATATATATATAACTGTGAAGCTTCACATGGAGCTGGCTGTCAATAAGATTGCATTTACGTCCATAACAGTAAAGTCAAGAGGTCTATAGCCTGCTCTAGCACCAGACTTATTTGCTTCTGTGTAGGATTCGACTTTTTCTCGCGGGTGACGATAGATCCTTTTCGTCAGCTAGGAAACAACAGGCGCTAACTCCTTCTGCGTCTCTATTACACACACCACATACAGACACACACACGCACATGCACCGTTCTACCAAGTCTTTAGTTCGTCTTGCTATATACATGTAACTATCCTTGACAGGTCGCGCTCTCCTAGGCTGCTTGATTCGTCTCAGACGTAGGTCGACTTAATTATAAAAGTTTTTTAATGCCTGATAATTTTTTAATGCTTGTTCAGCTCACCAATAAGTTTAATAATTGCAGCCAAGCAAAGCAACCTGTGACACAGAACTCTCTGCATGGGCCAGCTAGCCAATTTT
>NIVC01004381.1:25000-35000 GCA_002269645.1 Macrostomum lignano
TCAGCTTCAGTTTCTTTATTAAGGTGGTTTATTCATTTCAAGGTGTCGGAACGCAAAAATTCGATATCAAACAGCGCGCCCTGTTAGCGGCACTACAGCGCTACCGCTAAAGCGGAGTTTAACACATCCAAACCCTCGTTCTGGTTGACTAAGAGAGAGAGAGAGAGAGACCAGGGCCAGCCAATGGCGGGGCAGCTAGTAACAATACTCTGACTACGATTGCACCATTCGATAAAGCTCACAGTTTCGCTCGAAAACACGGTCCCGACCGCTAGGAGCAAGGCCAGCTTTGCAGCAGAAAGGAGCTTACAGACGGATTTCCACATGAGAGCAGCCGGTGTTTCACTGCAATTTTGGATTGACAACTTTCAGAATTTTAACTGCTCTATTCACAAGTAGATTTTTAAATAGGCAACGACAACCCGACAAATGTTCCAACCTTATTTGGGTAAGTGTTTCCACTCTCCTAAACGCCTGTTTCAATTTCTTACCTAGTAATTTATACAGAAAATCTGCGCGATAAAAACTTTTGCAGCTACTAGAAGAAGAAGAAGAAGCGGTTCGATTTCTGATTGCCGGCACCATCGCCGGAAGCATCAGCAGCTACTTCTGCTACTGCTCTGGCTGGCCGCCTGTCTGACTCAAACCGAGGCGGCGGCGATTTCGGACAACCGGCTGTCCTTGACAAGAACGGAGAGGATTCTGCAGCGTGGGAAAATTGTGCGACTGGCTGACGCGCTCAACAGGCAGCTGCTTTTCAACTTGCACAGCAACAGGTGAGTGGCTTTGAACACTGCCGCGAGTCAAGGCCCCTGACTTTCCAATCGCCAGGCATTTAGCTCTCACTGGGCCTTGGGCAGGCGCGTCGCCACCGGGGGGACAGGGGGACATGCCAGTGCTTTGTCCCCCCCCACACTCCACCTTGTAAGTCGTTGTGGTAATCAATAATTTTTCTTCAGGGCGCCAAAATATAGCGGCTGCGGCGCCAAAATGAGTGCCTGCGGTGCCAAAATGAGTGCCTGCGGCGCAAAAATGAGTGCCTGCGGCGCCAAAATGAGTGCCTGCGGCGCTAAAATGAGTGCCTGCGGCGCTAGAATGAGTGCCTGCGACGCTAAAATGAGTGCCTGCGGCGCTAAAATGAGTGCCTGCGGCGCCAAAATGAGTGCCTGCGACGCCAAAATGAGTGCCTGTGGCGCTAAAATGAGTGCCTGCGGCGCCAAAGTGAATGCCAAAATTTAGTCATGTGCATGTACACGTCAAATTCTTGGCTTTGTCCCCCCCCACCATAAAATCGATAGGGATGTCCCTGACGAATCGATAGGGATCGATAGGGATTGCTACGAGTAATTTTCGTCAGCTAGCGCCAAATTTATGCGCGCGGAATCGAGCATAGCACAAGATTGCATTAAAACCGCGAAAGCAAAATCAAATCGACTTCAGCTTCTGCAAATTTGATTCCCAAATAATGAGAGCCCATGAGTAGATCTCTTCCCCGTGCACTGGCTTTTGGTGCCTGGAAAGAAACGAGACAAGTGCATTGCCTGGATGTAACAGACTTTCTCGTTAGCCGCACCTGGAGGCGATTAATAATTGTTAGGGATTGGCCGAAGTCAAAATTTTAGGACAGAAAGGGGCAAGAAAGCGTTGCGGAGGGTTAGGAAAGTCGGCAAGAAAAAGTGGAAAGTCCCATCAGTATGCGGTTGTCCACTCTGGAAGCGTGTATCATCCGGGACGTACGAGCATCTAATTCCACTACTGTGTCTGGGGCGCCTCCCCAAACCGCCCACCCCATCCCCACACTCATTTCACTTTTTTGGCCAGAAATTAGGGGATGAAGAGAATTGAGGGCGGCGGCGGCGGCGCCTAGTTTTCAAAAGCGGCCCAGGAAACAGAAGAGCAAAAAGAGGAAGAGGGGAGAGAGAGAGACAGAAAGAGGAAGCCCGAAAGAAAACTAGCTTAGGTAGAAAAATGACCAGAAGACAGAAGGGCATCAGCTGCGTTTTGGCATCGGGCAAGCGACGTCTCGTTGCCAAGGGGCTTGTGATCCACTTCTCCGTAGCCGCTGCCTCCCCGCCCCGTTCTGACAACGTCAAAAGATGCCGCCTCGGCTGGTCAAAGAGGTCCAGCCTGCATTGGGGGTATACGCTGTCCTTTAAAACAGGCGGCGGGCGAAGGTTGAACGAGTCTGTGTGTGTGTGTGTATTGCGAATACGTCTGGAGGAGAGGAGAGGTTGCCTCTTCTCCATCCAGGGGCTATATCCGATTCTTTTCCTCTCTGTTTCCCGGGACAGAAACTCCGGGCGGAGGGAGTTTGGTGGGTTCTTCAAGCCTTGTCTTCTTTGCTACCCTACACATTACCGTTTAGGCCCACAACCTAACTATTACATTGCTACAATGCTGCACATACACGCGGTCTCTGTGTGAGCCTCCCCCTCTCTGACCTTTATTAGTTCATCAGTCGGTCGGGTCGCTCTGTGTGTGCGCGCGCGTGTGTGACGATTTTCTCCTCTAAATTTTGGACGAATTAGTTTTCTAGATGGGAGCGACAGAGAGAGAAATCGGTATTATTTTTGTATTACCTTTAAACCCGATGGATACAGCGATTGCTAGACGGGGTTGAGGGTGCACAGTACAAGGGGGGAGGCTAAAACCGCGTCTGTCACTTTGTGTCCTGTCAATGTAGTAATAATGAGTTTCTAGGGTCCCTCGGCAGTGATCGGTTAGTCAGTGCCCTGGATGCAATTTCTCTGCTGGAATAAGCTGAACGGTGAGGCTAAATTGTTTTTCTTACCAGAGTTTTAAGTATCAAATTTGAAGTACAGTCTGCAAAAATGATCAACGCTGGTGGTCATTAGAGTTTGGATTGGTGAAGTGCCTGGTTGGTGAAGTGTCTGGTCGGTGAAGTGTCTGGTTGGAAAAGTGTCTGGTTGATGAAGTGTCTGGTCGGTGAAGTGTCTGGTCGGTGAAGTGTCTGGTCGGTGAAGTGTCTGGTCGGTGAAGTGTCTGGTCGGTGAAGTGTCTGGTTGGAAAAGTGTCTGGTTGATGAAGTGTCTGGTTGGTGAAGTGTCTGGTTAGTGAAATTTCTGGTTGGTGAAGTGTCTGGTTGGAAAAGTGTCTGGTCGGTGAAGTGTCTGGTCGGTGAAGTGTCTGGTCGGTGAAGTGTCTGGTTGATGAAGTCTCTGGTTGATGAAGTGTCTGGTTGGTGAAGTGTCTGGTTAGTGAAATTTCTGGTTGGTGAAGTGTCTGGTTGGTGAAGTGTCTGGTTGGTGAAGTGTCTGGTTGGTGAAGTGTCTGGTCGGTGAAGTGTCTGGTTGGAAAAGTGTCTGGTTGATGAAGTGTCTGGTTGGTGAAGTGTCTGGTTAGTGAAATTTCTGGTTGGTGAAGTGTCTGGTTGGAAAAGTGTCTGGTCGGTGAAGTGTCTGGTTGGAAAAGTGTCTGGTTGATGAAGTGTCTGGTTGGTGAAGTGTCTGGTTAGTGAAATTTCTGGTTGGTGAAGTGTCTGGTTGGAAAAGTGTCTGGTTGGTGAAGTGTCTGGTTGGTGAAGTGTCTGGTTGGTGAAGTGTTTGGTTGATGAATTGTCTGGTTGGTGAAGTGTCTGGTTGGTGAAGTGTCTGGTTGGTGAAGTGTCTGGTTGGTGAAGTGTCTGGTTGGAAAAGTGTCTGGTTGGTGAATTGTCTGGTTGGTGAAGTGTCTGGTTGGTGAAGTGTCTGGTTGGTGAAGTGTCTGGTTGGTGAAGTGTCTGGTTGGTGAAGTGTCTGGTTGGTGAAGTGTCTGGTTGGAAAAGTGTCTGGTTGGTGAAGTGTCTGGTTGGTGAAGTGTTTGGTTGGGGAAGTGTCTGGTTAGTGAAGTGTCTGGTTGGGGAAGTGTCTGGTTGGTGAAGTGTCTGGTTGGTGAAGTGTCT
Organism: Macrostomum lignano; assembly: GCA_002269645.1. Classification (NCBI taxonomy): domain Eukaryota; kingdom Metazoa; phylum Platyhelminthes; family Macrostomidae; genus Macrostomum; species Macrostomum lignano. The sequence goes on from NIVC01004381.1 coordinate 28,902, forward strand.
GGTTGGTGAAGTGTCTGGTTGGTGAAGTGTCTGGTTGGTGAAGTGTCTGGTTGGTGAAGTGTCTGGTTGGGGAAGTGTCTGGTTGGGGAAGTGTCTGGTTGGTGAAGTGTCTGGTTGGTGAAGTGTTTGGTTGAGGAAGTGTCTGGTTGGTGAAGTGTCTGGTTAAAGAAGTTTCATCCTGAGACTGAAATCGAAAAGCATTTACGACATAAATCGTCAATATGAACAGCAGCAAGTCAGGAATTCACTTCCCCTACAATAAAATTTCTGCTGGAGGAGTCTGCAATGTCAGAATATCTTACGCTGAAAGGAGAAGGGGTGCAGAAAACTCTCTCGGAAAGTGATTATCGTCCAGGGTTTTGTGCGCGACTCTGTCCTGTCTGCCTGCCTGTCGGCCATCACATTGAAGATAACAGGAACTCCTACCGGAGAAAAATAAGTTTGACTCAAATCTGAAGGACGACCCACTTAGGCTGCCGCACTGCTGATCTAATCAGTCTGAGAGCATCCTGGATGCAAATTGAATTGCTCGACTGAGACGCCAACCGACTGGCAAACCAAGTCCACCCATGGACAGAGTGCAGGGATACCAAATTGCGGTACCTCGGGACGGGTCAGAGTACAAAACAAATTGACGCTTACTAGCTCATAGCTTGCACTGTTGTGAGAGACATTGGCGCCGTATAAATTGCACTGGAGCCTTCTTGGCCATGATGGACTTGGCTGATGGGCTCCTTTAAAATTTAATAGCCGGCTCTTTAACTGCATGCAGTTCGAATTCACGAGCGAGATAGTGCGCTGGGTAGATGACTGTTAATTGAGTTACCAAGAGACTTCAGTGAAAGTTGGGAAAAATCTTGGAAGAGGTTGGCGTAGATGTTGGTGGTTGCGTCGAATTTCAGAGTAAAAAGCATGAAGATGCAACAGACAGAACAGTGGCAGCAGTGTTGATTGGCACCGGAACCCCTGCCGATCATAGCTATATTTCAAACTGTCAAATACTCGTAAAAGACAAATTTCAGGTGCGGATTTTATGACGGCGGCAAAACTGATAATAGAGAGCGTCATAAAAAGGCGCCGGTTGTTACCCCAACCCACCCCCATCCAACCGTTTTTTTACGCTTCGCAGATGGCTGCAAGGCCCCTGGATGTGCGCAGAATCCCCGACCCAGGTCCCCGTCCCGCCTCCCAGTCAACATCATCATGCAGCTCCGCAGCCCACCTATGGCGAAAATTGGATCGGAGAGAAATCTATATATTTATATATAGACACTTCTTACTTATTTGACGGCATCAAATGAGAGTTGTACGACTAGCTGCCATGGCACCCACCGAGCAGCATGTCGCCTCCTTATAGCTATAGCTTTAGCGGCTATATTTTATTCATAGCAAAAGTCTGGATTCAATACTATAATCCAGACAGGCTGGTAGACGCAGCAAAAATCGAGGCAGCAGCGAGCGGGTGAGCGGGACAGGCGCTTTTCTTTTTTTAAAAAAAAGCTCGAATGCACCAAAACAAAGTGCTGATGCAGGCAATTGAAGCCGCGCTCTGCACAGGCCGGAATAGTAAACACAGAAACAGTAAGTGCGTCTATTGTGACTCATGCAAAGCCGAAAACGACAGACGCCAGCAAAGTTGCCAGACTAGTAATTCGCGGCCAAGTTCATTTGGTATTGGGATTTAAAACTGGTAGCCATTGGGGCTGCTAGTCTTGTGTGTGGCTAACCCTTCCCCTAACTCTCTAGATGATTTTGGAAGACGTTGCTTAACAATGCAGCAATCAAAAACTTCATTCCGTTTGACTCCAGCCACTCCGACTTCTAATAACCCCCAATTAAGAATACGGTGCTTGACAATCCAGCCACCCCAACCCCCGATTAAGAATACGGTGCTTGACAATCCAGCCACCCCAACCCCCGATTAAGAATACGGTGCTTGACACTCCAGCCACCCCAACCTCCAATTAAGGATACGGTGCTTGACACTCCAGCCACCCCAACCCCCGATTAAGAATACGGTGCTTGACACTCCAGCCACCCCAACCTCCAATTAAGAATACGGTGCTTGACACTCCAGCCACCCCAACCCCGATTAAGAATACGGTGCTTGACACTCCAGCCACCCCAACCTCCAATTAAGAATACGGTGCTTGACACTCCAGCCACCCCAACCCCGATTAAGAATACGGTGCTTGACACTCCAGCCCGCCCAACCCCCGATTAAGAATACGGTGCTTGACACTCCAGCCACCCCAACCCCCGATTAGGAATACGGTGCTTGACACTCTAGCCACCCCTAAACCTCCATTTGACATGACTCCAGCCACTGACGCCACATCTTGCGGGGGCAGCGCAGTGCTCTAATTTTAGTCCAGTTGGAACGAAAATCCGATTAAAATAATTTGTGTTTACATCGCAGCAGAAAAATGTGCCCGCTAAGCTTGCACTTTAAATTTGGTTGAGAAGGCTAGGACGAGAGACAAATTGCCCAAGGATTATTCAAATTTTTGATGTAGCAAAGTGCCACAGCACTGAATGGCCTTTAATATAATCGCATGGGCCGTTTTGTGTGGCTAGGGCGAAAATTTATTCAGAAAAACCGGCCAGACAGACTGAAAAATCTCTAAACCCAGCCCCCTAAAGCGTGGGCGTTAGCGACCACGGTAATTCGAGTATTGGATGGACGCGCTGGTGCTTTTTATTCTTCAGCTCGAACCGGGCTCAAATGGGTTGTGTTGTTTTAACGCGATCAATTTTTATTCTGTAGAGATGGAGCAGACTGCATGGCGCCACGGGCCATAATTAATAATTGATGATCGGTTGCTGTTGCTGTTGCCGCTCAGGCGTTTTCCGCTTCAAGGGATTTCTGCCCCGGCGGGAGCAAAAAAGAATAGGCAGCGCACGTACTCCACTTAGCTCGGGTTATCAACCAGTTCGACTCGGAGATTACTGTACAGGTAATAAGGCTGCGGACGAATTCCTAAATTGGAGAAGGAACTGGCGTTCCTTCGAACACTCTGCATCCGGGTAGGAGGATTTAAGCAGCTTGTCTGCGCGTGGGCGAAGAATTAATTGGTTGAATAGTGAGGAAAATGGAGCTTCTTATCGGTCTCCATCTCTCCTCTCCTCTCTGCTGTTTCAACTCGAGTATTAATAGAAGCGTTTATTAAGTGCAATTATTTGTGTCCTGCTGTGGCAAAGCAAAGACAAATCTGAAAAATTAGACACTGAATTTTATATTTTTTTCAACAATGATGTCTGTCTATAATGATTGATGTCGTTGTCGGTTATTGCATGGCAACATGAATGCCATGCCATGTGGTTATCAATAAATTGATTGGGAAAATATTGGGACCCCCTGGATCCTCGATCCAGTTAGTTTAAGCTACTGCTTGATATACTTTTAAGCTATATAACTTATAAAAGGTGAACGATTTTTTCCTGTTAACTGGGGACCCCATTGACCCCCATCCCCTGGATTGGGCAAGTGTATGAAACCGATTAATTTGGAAAACGGAGAAAATATGCTTTATAATGGGGCAGATATGGGGAATTTTCTGAGACCCTGGGAGTTTGAATTGGTTGCAGTAAGGCATCGGGAAATTAATAAGAGGAAGAGGGAATTTCTGACAGGACTCGGCCCGAATATTTACCTGTTGGCTGCAGTTGGCATTTTGAGTAAAGAGTCTCTGCTTCTGACTTTCGATGCCTGTCCGCTGCTTCTAATTGATTCAGACAAACACCGGCCACGGCTCGGGTCGGGGGGGGGGGGTCGGAGAGGGGCGGGGCTGCCAGACTCCCCAAATTTGGCTCGGCGCGGTCCTAACTTGGAAAGAGAATGATTTTTGTACCTGTTCAGTCAGAGCTGAAACTTATCAGCCAAGCCTGGCCGGGACAGGCTCGGCCCGCCCACACACGCACACCCGCCATCTACAAGCGGCAGTTACTCCTTACAGCGCTTTGCATATGCTTAATTGCTGGCCCCAGTAAATTATGCAACACCGGCTGAATTAATGTACATAGCCTTCTCCTGCCCCCTACCTCTGTGCCTCTCCATAGAATTCTGATCTGACCCGAGTCAGTTCTGCAGCTCTCCGCTGTCTGTTCTCTTTGATCTGCTGTCAGCTCGCCGTGTGCGAACACTTGCTAGAATTGAAATGCTGATTGAATGCTAATTACTGTGGAGAAAAAGATTGACGCGAAAAAATACGCAGAGAAAAATAGAAAGTCAATCTGTGTATGATAGATAAAGTCCAGAACGACTACCTTGTACTAGATTAAAGCTATCAAGCTAAAACTATTATTTTTCTTTAGGTAATGGGGGACTTTGTTTGATAAATTTGAAGTCATTTACGAATTTTAACTTGCTACTCATAAGGTTCTTAGTAGCATAATGCAAAAATTGAAATTAAAATACATATAGTCCGTCACAGAGGTCATTTTTTAAGCTTTCATCTTGCTAGCCTGACAAATTCCCCATTCTGCTGGCCCGTCAACCCCTCATTCTGCTGGCCCGTCAACCCCTCATTCTGCTGGCCAGTCAACCCCTCATTCTGCTCGCCAGTCAACCCCTCATTCTGCTGGCCAGTCAACCCCTCATTCTGCTGGCCAGTCAACCCCTCATTCTGCTCGCCAGTCAACCCCTCATTCTGCTGGCCAGTCAACCCCTCATTCTGCTGGCCCGTCAACCCCTCATTCTGCTGGCCAGTCAACCCCTCATTCTGCTGGCCCGTCAACCCCTCATTCTGCTGGCCAGTCAACCCCTCATTCTGCTGGCCAGTCAACCCCTCATTCTTCTGGCCCGTCAACCCCTCATTCTGCTGGCCCGTCAACCCCTCATTCTGCTGGTCCGTCAACCCCTCATTCTGCTGGCCCGTCAACCCCTCATTCTGCTGGCCCGTCAACCCCTCATTCTGCTGGCCAGTCAACCCCTCATTCTGCTGGCCCGTCAACCCCTCATTCTGCTGGCCCGTCAACCCCTCATTCTGCTGGCCCGTCAACCCCTCATTCTGCTAGCCCGTCACCTCCCCATTCTTCTGGCTCGCCAACCCCCCATTTTGCTGGCTCTCTGTCTCTGAATCTCTAAATTAAATTATTTGACTGCAACACTTATTTACAAAATATATTCCCTCAAAAATTGCAGTTTAGAGCAGCTGTCGATTCTGTCGGACCAAGAGGAGACTCCAGCGATTCTGTTTGCCACAGTGACGCCCTGCCTGAGCTCAGTGTCAATCAAATTCACCCAAGGCTTAATGGGAACTGGTGGCAAAATTTCGCCAATTAATAGTACCCTGATTAACAATCACTTGTTGATGTCGAGTTCAGGTAAGCTATTAAAATTCTAATCGAATACTTTTGTTAATAGTATCGGATAATCCATAATAAGGCATAAAATAGTAGCTACACCAGGAGTTGGCGAGGAAATAATATAGGAGACGAGAGGAGAGGAAAAACGAGAGGAAAGAGGAGAGAAGAGAGAAGGGAGAGGAGAGAGGAGAGAAGAGAGAAAGGAGAGGAGAGAAAAGAGAAGAGAGAAGGGAGAGGAGAGAAGAGAAAAGGGAGAGGGAGAGGAGAGAAGAGAGAAGGGAGAGGGAGAGAGGAGAGAAGAGAGAAGGGAGAGGAGAGAAAAGAGAAGAGAGAAGGGAGAGGAGAGAAGAGAAAAGGGAGAGGAGAAGAGAAAAGAGAAAAGGGAGAGGAGAGAAGAGAAAAGAGAGAAGGGAGAGGAGAGAAGAGAGAAGGGAGAAGGGAGAGGAGAGAAGAGAGAAGAGAGAAGGGAGAGGAGAGAAGAGAGAAGGGAGAGGAGAGAAGAGAAAAGAGAGAAGGGAGAGGAGAGAAGAGAGAAGGGAGAGGAGAGAAGAGAGAAGGGAGAGGAGAGAAGAGAAAAGAGAGAAGGGAGAGGAGAGAAGAGAGAAGAGAGAAGGGAGAGGAGAGAAGAGAAAAGGGAGAGGAGAGAAGAGAAAAGAGAAAAGGGAGAGGAGAGAAGAGAAAAGAGAGAAGGGAGAGGAGAGAAGAGAGAAGGGAGAAGGGAGAGGAGAGAAGAGAGAAGAGAGAAGGGAGAGGAGAGAAGAGAGAAGGGAGAGGAGAGAAGAGAAAAGAGAG
>NIVC01004381.1:40000-47996 GCA_002269645.1 Macrostomum lignano
GGCCGCTGCGGCACAGGCAGCGGCGATTCAGAAAAAGGCTAAAAAAGTTTTTAAAAAGACACACAATGCTGCAAGACATCATCAGCGAACTGAAGTTGGAGTTTGATAGCTTCAATAAAAGCTTGTCAGACAGCTTGTCCGGTTCAAGGACTCCCAACAGCGAGGCCACTGGTTGGACGCCAAGATTTTCGATGGACTTGAAAACAGATCCGATCAATCCGCTGCCAATGGAGTACCTGGCTGTGTACGTTTACGCGGCGCCCGTGTCTCGGTTGAGTCGGCCGGGGCCGCACCGGAGACCCTACTCGCTGTTTGGCTTTAAAATTGATGGATATATTTCTTCGGCAAAACTGAGACGCATGTGAGGCAGTGACAGACATTGCAATCCGCACGCGCTCAAAGGGATTTTTTGATTAGGCGAGCTGCTGAATTTTATGAACCTTAGAAACTTTGGATGTATGAAAACTGAAATGGCTGAAAGGTAGGGCATCTGTTAAAGTCAGGAATAAAACTCAGATGTTATCAGCAGAAGACTATTGGTTACACCAAGGACAGAATGAACTCAGATGTACTCTGAGGGAACTTGCTGTGCATATATTTATATACACAGCATGAACACAACGATGCTACCTTTGTGCAGTTAGCCATGAAGGGGTTGTAACCTAGTGATTAGAGCGTCAGACTCACGACTGAAACGTCGGGGGTTCGATTCTTGACCCACCCAGGACAATTTAGACAACTTAACTTTGCATTGCTTCAGTTCACCCAGCTGTAAAATGGGTGCCAGCATTAGCTGGGTTAATTGAGGGGGTGTGAGGCGACCCCCAGCCCTCGGACTGAACAGCCGTACGCAGCCTTCAGATGCGCAGCGCAATAGCTGCGGCTGAGCTGTCGATTGCACATCTGCCCATTACTGCCCATACTTAGTTCGTATATACTTTAGCTGAAAATTCTGTAGTTAAGCATTTTTTCCGTTTGAAAATTTTATCTTTAATGACGATTCGGCAGCAAGTCTAACTCAACCCCTGAAGTGTAATGCAACTTCAGATTTTCCGTACATTCGTGCGCACGAAACCATGTTGCGTCTGAAACTGTAGAGCAGTTTTTGCGCCAAGTTTCACCTGCGGCACTTGCATATAACCTCCCCAACGGACAGCAGCAAATCGTTAATGAATTCCGGTGAATGAAAAAAATTGACACATAAAGCAACCGAGCGACGCACTTTTGAACAAAGTGGATAAAAAAATTAACATTTCAGCAACACCTGTTGTTTTAGCCACTTTCCCGTAAAAGTACATAGTTTTAGTTTCCTCGTTGACGTGTCTAACAAAAACTGCTTCAAGTTGGTCGCGCGCATTGTTCGATAATCTAGTTATCCATTCGAAGTTTCCATTGGCGTTTAAAGCTTTGTATTTTTTAATTAATATCATTGTGAACGGAAAAATTATATTTTTGGTAGATCTTCCAGGGGAGAACTACTCGTAATAATTCCCGAGAAAAGTTGCCGACGACCAAGACACAAATAAAAATGAGCTAAAATTTTGTTGTTTCGTCAATGCTACCTTTATTTTTGTGTTATTACTCGCGCATTATATTATCTCGCTCTTGTTTCGGAATTGTAACCGCATTTGCATTTTTGTCGATACATTTAAATTTCTATATAATGCCTCCCCGCAATGCCGTGCATACGAAAACAAATTTCCTGAAAACAGCCATCCGTATTGACTTTTTGTGAAACAATCGACCTAGACTGACTACTACCTCAATCGCGCTTGCGAAAATGCATACCTGTTTTTGTGAACTCAGTGAGCTATATTATATGAATAGTTATGCAGTGTGCAGTAACGTTGAATTTTGAGGATTAAAAGAAGCCGGGAAAGTCACGATAGATAATTCAACTCTTAGAAATAATTATAGAACGTCTAAACTGTTTTTTATCAATTTTACTCTTTTTATTCCTAATGAGAATCGTTTATACAATCAATTTTCAAGTATTTTTCGCAGCCGCTTTTGTGTGTGATTGAAACATTTTTTTTTCTCGTAAAGAAACTGTTTCAGTTGAGAACCAGAGCCACGGGAAGCGTATCTTTAAGTAATACGACGGCCCTACGCACTCTTGCTAATGTCAAAGGGATGTAGCAGCAGCAGCATCTTACATGTATAATCATTTTACTATATTTTCGTTCTTTTGCTCTTTTCGCTTTTTGCGCCCCGTATTAAAACAAACCGGCTTTGTGTTGCCGCTTGCAGCGAACCAATGCGCAAGCGATTATAAATAAATGCATACAATAATAACCCATTGTCATGTGCATATGCAGCATTAATTTCATAGAATTTCTCTGTTAGTCTGCTCACATATCATTTTTCATAAACTGAGATTCGAACACGGAGTTTATCTTGTTAAAGATTAAGGATCTGTAAGATGCATTGTAGGTAGCTACGCCACCATAAATTGTAAAAAAAATGACGACAAAGACTTTTGTTTTTTTTTGGTAAAAGTACTTTTGTTTAGACAGCGGTGAATAGAGCACGTCAAGAGTTTAGTCAGTGCGTTAGTTCCAAGTTTATTGCTGTTTTCACAAATAGAATTGGGATAATAAAAAATGCGACAATACAGATGCCAAGTATGTGACGTTCGGTGTACGCAGAAATAAAATTACATAGATTTTACTTGTAGGTGGGTACTTCGGGCATAAATTGACGACAGAATATACGGATTGCAAGCTGGAGAACCGATCGACATTCGTTGCGGGACTTCTATTAATGTTATTAATCGTTTTTCGTCCATCTAGTCATCGCCACGATTCGACACGCATCAGCGCCGACGATTTGATTTCAATCTTCGACTTCTATCGGTTTCGTACTCCAACTGCAGGTCGGACACAGACATGAGCTCCCTAGTTTGCGGCTGGTCGGCCTGACTCGATTGCGCAATTGGACGATTCATTTGAAAAGCGGAATTATTAGACAGGCTAGCGGCCGATTTTCCAGCAGTTGTTGACGAGACCAGACTAGCCGAACTCCGGGAATCGGCGGCGGCTCTTTCCAGTCTGGAGCGGCACGGGTCCAATGCGGACAGCAAAGCCTCGAGATTTTGCACCACCATTGCTAGAGAGCCGGGTGGCAGGTCGGAAGATGACTGGCCTGCGTTCGGATCAGATGAGATTATTTTTGCGTAACACTAATAATTAAGCAGAATGCGTGAACAACTCTGCCCTGAACATATTCAAAGAGAGAATCTACTCATGGATGATGTAAAAAATAAAAACTAACCAGATCTGTGTTCAGAAGCTCGAGGCGACGAATATCTTTGCGCAGTTTAGACGTGTTGGAATATTGCGATTGACGGCGCAACTCGTGGTGACTATCGACACCAATGCTTGGCTTGTTGGAGAAATTGCTGTGACTGTCTTTGTGTACTAGAGATGGATACGGAGGGAGTGGTGTGCATCTATAAAGTTTGTAAAGCTAAGCGGCACATGGTTAACGGTTATTTCCAGGGCAAGATCGGATATTAATTTCAATGGCGATCGTTCAGTACACGAAATTAGGGGTTTTCTCTGGACAAGATTATATTTATTCTTCTTGCTTCTTATCCAAATCATCTGGCTACTTGGGTCATTTCAGGGTCTTTGCAGGTAAAACAGGAAAGAAGCACCTCTAGACGACTTTAAAACGACGAGATTTCGCGGTGCAAGTCGTCAAAAAGTCGTCAGAGTCGCCCAAGAGTCAATTTGAGGCGTTTTTGTCTGCGATTTTAGGCGTGCTAGAGTGGCTGTAGAATCACTGGGTGCGTCTAAAGTGCAGCTGCGTCCCTTTATGAATTAGAATCGCATTCGGCATTTATAACAACTCCATCTAGTCTACTTGAGTTAGTAGAAGGCTAAGCGCTAATACAGCGACACAGTGATGCTCTCATGACTCAACAGTCGCATTACAGTCGTTGGAGTCGTTAAAAAGTCACAAGAGTCACCCCAGAGTAATGAGCTGTTTGCAATGACTCTAGCGATTCTTGTCACGGTAAAGTTTTAAACAGGTTAGAGTAAATAAGACCCGGTTATTACTTTTCATTCTCAATTCCCGTACAGCAATCCGTAATCAACCGTCGTTTCCGAAGTCTCTACGTCGCTGGCAAATTGGTACACTTTTACCTACATCGAAAATTACAATTACACCGACGTTCGGTCGACCTATAATGTTGTTATGCGTCGACATTGTGTAAAAATATTTTAATTTGCCAGCGACGTCCTTGAACCTACTGTACGTTGTTGCATCGTCAGAATTTTTCACAACATTGCAGATGATATGCAGGACTACACAGTAACAATAGAATTTGCGTTAATGTATCAGCTACCTCTCGAGGATTTACCAGTGCGACCAACGCCGAGTTTGCTCCAACTGCATCCGGTAACAGCGTCGCGATTGTTGTTATCCTTATTCAAATCGGTGGCCTTTGAGACTTGCGCGTTAGATCTCGCTGGCAATTCAACACCTGTGATTTTTGCATTAGCCGGAACGGGAGACTCCGAGATGGAATCGGCTCTGCTTTCGGTGCCTGGAATTTATCGAAAAAAAGTTTACGACTAAGTCATACTTATAAGAATAGATTTATACTGAGAAGCATGTGTAGCTACTTAAAATTTTTTTTTGTGTTTATATATCAGAATCCGTTAAACATCTGACAGAAAGACTCCGGAAGACCGCAGAACTGTTGTTAAAGCATGTTGACGGACCCTATAAAACGAATCTCTAAATGCAGCACCCTAACAGACTGCTAATAATGCAGTCTTAAGGTCTTTAAATCGTAGATAATCTAGATTACGAATTCTGCTCACTAAGGATCTTACTGAATCTATAGGCACCAGTTTATATCCTATTGGCAAGTAAATTTACATCAAAAGAGCAGCATAATAGCATAACTAGATATAATACCATAACACTGCCAAAACAATACTAAGATTAAGACGACAAAAACCAGGAAAGCAAAAGCTACTGACATATGTCGGCCGCATCCAAGATCAGTTGAGGTTTTCTTCGAGAGCTAGCAGCGCGATTACAATCGGGACTCTCAGACGTTTCCGCGCGATAATCGGGCACAGTTCGAGCGCAATTGTTTCGACCTAGATTTTGACTGTCGCCTTGTACTTTTGGTTTGTCAACAGCCCGCAGTACCGGGTGCAGAGTAAGCCGGCCGCACCGGTCATGAGTGGCAAACACGGACAGGTCAAATCCAATCGACAGAGGCACGCTGCTCAACTTGGTGCTCCAATTATCTGCCGATAAATCTGCTTGATGATGCTGTTTTTTTCGCTGCTCTGCGTCTGCTGCTGCTGCTGGTGGTGTTGCTGCGCAGAAGGCGGCTCTTGATTTGAAAACGACGAGCAAGACAGTTCAGCGTCCTGCTTTGCTCTACCGATTTCAACTAGCGCGCGGTCATCTTTTATTGTTGTCTCTTAGCTAGTTGCCGGTTAAAGTGCACTTGGTTCGCGCTATACTGATAGTTCAACCTCAGGTCGCTCTTGTAGTCTTTTTTACGTAGAGATCAGAGCTTGATTTTTCTTTTATGCTAAAAATCTAGACTGGAAGAATTGTCTATGGTATAAATCATATGTATTTACATTTTCCCTGATTTTACAAAGAAAAATGAGTGAGACGGTCGGTCAAGTGGGCAGAAACAGTATCGATTTAACAGCATGCGAAATATATAACAGTAACAGCAGACTCGTTTACACCGTTCGCCGTCAAATGCGGTCATTTTTCTGTAATTACACAGCCTGTAAATTTTTTTCGTAAATTTATATAGCTATCAGTTGTACAATTTGATTACCACTTTTAACAATCCTTAAGACTATAAAATGCACTTTTGATCCTAAAACTAGGTTGTACTGACTCCTGAAACATAGACTCTTATGGTGGCTATGCAATTGTGACCACTCTATGCACCTGCACAAATGGCTTGGTGTCTTCGCTGACTTTGTAGAAAAACAAAGGCTGGGACGGGGTACAATCTGCTTCGAAGCTGTTGCATGATAAAGCCCAGATCTGCGTTTGGGATCTACCGGGATCTGATAGGAAAAGCTACAAAAAGATAAAAGCGGTGCAACAAAAGCAGTTTGGTGGAGCAAGTAGTCAGCATCGCACCATGGAAGAGTTCCAAGATCGACGGAGAAACAGCGCAGAAACCCTGCAAGAGCTTTCGTATTCCTTAAAGCTGCTGTACATGACAGCCATCAGACCATCAGGCTGCTTTCGGTGCGACAAGGAAGGCCACATCGCTCGCCGGTGGCCTGCTGGCGGATCTCAGGGCCGAGGTCACTGCTCCAACTGGTCCGGCTAGGGTCACAGCGCGGCCGTCTCTCCATCAAAGGTTTGGCCGTCGGGAAACTTCTGAAGGTTAGTGGCGAAGAGCCAGCAACAATCCGCAATCAAGTGCCAATGAGCACTCTCCCAATCTGAGTGCTCTCCATTTCATGCATGCAGTGGCTGCAAGCGACATCACTCCCGTCGAGGCCATGGGATACGGTCCAGATCAATATCAAAGGTCCGCTGTCAAGGACGCCACAAGACAACATTAATGTGCTGAGCAGGTGGCCGACGCTCTGGTCAGGCAGGTAGGGCTTCGGCAGGGCATTCCAGACGCAATCCACAGCGACTAAGGGTGTCAATTCGAAAGCCAACTGTTCCTGTCTCTGTGCCAGCGGCGCGCGATTTTCTATCTCAGCGGCGGTTGTGGCGAGGATTAAGACGACCTTTATCAACTCGCCTTTGTCACGTGGCCCTTCAACAGCTCAGTGCACTCTAGCATGGGTCTGTCGCCGAACCAGACGCTGCACGGATGGCCACAAAGGCTGCCAATCGACGCCAAACTGCACAGCACGACTTCACTGATGCGCTGGACTTTGCAGAGGCAACTCAGCCGGGCGCATGTTTATCAGCAGTTGCAGGGGTCACAGGCCGAGCGCAACGAGCGTAAAACATGGAAACTCGGTTTCGACCGTACAGGAGGGCGACCTGGTGATGCTGAGCTGCAAGGTGGTGAAACCTGACAGATCAAAAAGCCTCAGTAACGGCTAGACCGGGCCGTCATCATCTTGAAGAAGGTACTCGCACGTGGATTTTAGAGATGGCATCCATTGCAGCAAAGGTTTATTTTGGCGAAAGCAAGTTATCACCACTTTTTACGAAAATCTGAATCCATTTGCTGCCATTTAGGTTGTGCATTAATATGCCTGCCAGGCTCGGAGAAATGCAGCAATCGAGTGCCCTCTCTCAAGTGTCGGCAGAATGTCTCAAAGCTCGCATTCACTGGCGCATACCTAGCATGCACTTGTGTGGGGTGGTGGGTGACAGGTTGGCTTTGGTGCACTTGCTGCTTTAGATGCTGCACCCGCTCTGCGTCACGCTAAAGTGCGGTCAGCAGAAGATAGAAATTCGGCACTTTCTCACCACGCTATTTGAACTGCGCATGCCAAGCCTAGGTGGCATAACTGCAGGGCTGTCCCGGAGGGACTGGGATGCCATTTGCGTCTGAACAGTACACAAAGACAACAATGCCACCTAGTAGTTAGGCGAATGGGCGCCCGCGCCTTCCCGCTGTGTCCCACACAGGGTACTGTAGTCAGGTTGCATGCACATATTCTGTCAGCTCTAACAAGGCGCTGATTCGCTCTTGCCATTGCTGCAAGGCCATCCAGCATGCAAGGAAAAGGCGGACAAGGGAATTGAAAGCAGCATGCGTACCAATAACTTGAATGCAGGGTAGTTGCATACTGCACCTGCAATCCAATGGTCTGGGCTTGCCTAAAAAACAGCCCAATAGTAATGACAAAAACTACCACAGACTTGGGCTGCCAGATAAAAATGGCTTGCCAGGTGGCCTACTCAAAGTTGCAAATATGGACAGGTGCATTACCTATCAACTCCCATACCTGCTGGAATCAGGCCTGGTAGTCAGCCTGAGCCTTATCTGACATCAGAAAAAATGTCAATGGTACCA
>NIVC01004382.1:0-22500 GCA_002269645.1 Macrostomum lignano
GCTTTTCCTGGACATTGAGGGGGCCTTCGACAACGTCATCTTCGAGGCCTTTTGCAGAGCCCTGAATCCAGGGCCACGCACCTCACCTTCCGGTGGATCATGTTCATGATCGCGAAACCGCACTGTTGTGGCCCACCTGAGCGGCAGCTCTCTTTCGGTGCTGTCCTGAAAGGGGCCCCCAGGGCGGCGTTCTCACCCCGTTCTCTGGAACATGTCATGGATGAGTTGCTTTGCAGTGATCTCCACGACCCATTCTCAAGGTGGGCTATGCCGATGATGTGACCGCGATATTCGCGGCCCCCGGTTGATACCATCAGAGACCTTCTGCAGGGCTTTCTGGGACGAGCGGAGCGTTGGGCAGACCAATGTGGCCTTAGACTCTCAGAGTCGAAAACCACAGCAGTCATGTTTACCAACAAACTGCTCTGGACCATTAAGCCCCTCACCCTCTATGGAAAGAATATTTCCATGGAGAAGCAGGTCCGCTGCCTGGGCCTCACTCTGGACCACAGCTTAACTGGACTCCGCACATTCAAACTAAAGCAAAAAAGCCCTGGCTGTACTGGCCAGATCAGGCGCGCCGTGGGCACCACCTGGGGGCTCACCCCAGGAAGCTGTGGTGGATTACACTGCCATCATCCGCCCCTCGATCAGTTACGCCAGCCTCGTGTGGGCTAGCGGCCTGAGCGTCAAGAGCAACCTCGACGCTCTCTACAAAATCCAGGGCAGAGCCTGCCGCATGACTATGGCGCTCCACCCTCTACTCCTTTTGAAGGCATGAATGCTTCCTCTGCGCCCCTCCTTTGGATATTTATATCAAAGGAGAGCGGCGAAGAGCACCCGGCGTCTTCTGGATGCTGGGTGCCTTCAGAAAGTGCGGGCCTTTAAGAAGCGTCGCTTATCCCGCACTCTGACCTCTGCCTCAAGGCTCTGGAGGAGTGTGGCGGCTCAACATCCTCACGGACTCGATCCCAGCCACCCTTCTCCTGAGCCAAAGGTATAAGGTCACCATTCAGCCTCGACACGAGGCGAGTGACAGCTGGAGCGACTCTGAAGTCCACTGTTACACTGACGGCTCTATGAGGCATGGTCTTTCAGGCTTCGGAGCTTGCGTCTTCTTCAAGGGAGAAGTGGTGTGGAGCTACTCCCAGCACACTGGGCTCAACTCCAGTGTTTTTCAGAGCGAGGTGCTTGCCATCAGCTCCTGCGCGGCAGAGCTGCGCCGAAGGCAGCTTAGCGGCCGGAAATTTATTTTTCACTCTGACAGCCAAGCAGCCCTTCGGGCCCTCTGCCGCAGCACCGCCAGCTCCAGGTCCGTCCTGGACTGCAACACCCAGCTCAACGGGCTTGCGCTAGGCAACCAGGTGGAGCTCAGATGGATCCCGGGCCACGCCGGCTTCCTCGGCAACGAGCGCGCTGACCTGCTGGCCAAGGCTGGCTCCGCCGGCGCGCTATTGGGCCGGGCCCGGGTGCCCCCATCCCCGCCTCGGTGATCAATTCCCGCGTTAAGCGCTGGGCTGACTCCGAGCATCTCCGCAGGTGGCACGACACCCGGAATTGTAGGCAATCCCGTGCTGCCGTCCCCTGTCCCTCTCCTCTCCTGCGTAGAGCCCTGCTCAGGCTCAACCGCAGAGACCTCAGAGCAGTTAGCATGGCCCTCTCCGGGCATGGCTGCTTCTCTCGCACACGCTTCCTTCAGGGCCAAGTACCCGAGGAGCGGTGCCTTCTGCCGCTCAGGCAGTGAAAACGCCGAGCATTTTATCTGCCACTGCCCGGTTTTCACCAGGGCCAGGCTTACTCACCTCGGGCCAAACCCGGTTCTCTCCGACGTTGCAGGCCGAGAGCATCCCACTGCTCGCCCGCCTCAGGGACACCGGACGAGCTGATTTCTTCCCCACCGTCGTGAGGAGGACCGCGCTGCAGGCGAGACCGACGGGTCCCCTGAGCGACACCACTTCAACGGAAGTCGTTGGTCGCCAGGGGCTAGCGGAATGGGCGGTCTCCTCCGCCTCCTCGCTGCATCCGCCGGACGCCCCCTGCAGCTAAGTCAAGTAAGTCAAGTGGGTGAGTGAGAGATACTGTCTGTCTTAGTGTCTGTCTTAGCGTCTGTCTGTCTGTCTGTCTGTCTGTCTGTCTGTCTGTCTGTCTGTCTGTCTGTCTGTCTGTCTGTCTGTCTGTCTGTCTGTCTGTCTGTCTGTCTGTCTGTCTGTCTGTCTGTCTGTCTGTCTGTCTGTCTGTCTGTCTGTCTGTCTGTCTGTCTGTCTGTCTGTCTGTCTGTCTGTATGTCTGTCTGTCTGTCTGTCTGTCTGTCTGTCTGTCTGTCTGTCTGTCTGTCTGTCTGTCTGTCTGTCTGTCTGTCTGTCTGTCTGTCTGTCTGTCTGTCTGTCTGTCTGTCTGTCTGTCCGTGTCTGTCTGTCTGTCTGTCTGTCTATCTGTCTGTCTGTCTGTCTGGCTGTCTGTCGGTTTGTTTGTCTTTCTTAGTATCTGGGTTGGTGTCTAGGTTGGTACCTACCTTTTTGTTTGACCGCCTGTCCGCCTGTTTGTTTTTAAATCTTAGAAACATTCAGTAGTTAACAGTAGAAAGACCATGGGGGTGCATTTCGAATGCTCACATTTTTCTTTGTCTGGATCGCCAAAATATTCAAGCAATAGCCAATAAAATGCAGAACACGGGCTAAAATTTCGGAAAGGGCGGAAAATTTTGATTCATATGGTGGAATTTTACGATAATCGGTAATTCGGTTTGCGAGCTATCGTGAAATGGGTCGTGTGTATTTGTAGTACACCCGTGGTCTTTCCCCATGGGGAAAAATAACGTAGTCTTGCTACTGTTAAAGCAGGGTTAGAAGCAGCTCTCGTATTCAAGTCACGAAAGGGTAGAATTAATCTATGATGATTGCTCTACGTCACGCAGACTAGCAAAACTGACTGTTGGACTACGATTCAGCGCAGGGTGTCGGATTCGGTGGATTTCTACCGCAACTGGTCGCAGTACCAAACCGGCTTTGGCGAGGGACCCGATGGCAACTACTGGATTGGTAATTGGCTTGTAATGTGCTGTATTCGTTAATATTGCAGGCTATGGTGGCCGAAATAGTTTAGAATTAACATCTGAATAAATCGTTATTACTGTTAATCAAATCTTTGTAAAATTCAAAAGACGTAAGGGCTATTTAAGCAACTTGAAATGCAATTACATCGTCGAAAACTATAAAATTGAACATCTTGAAAAGTTGGAACTTTAGTGAGCTTGAAATTTGTTTAAACATACTTATGCTCGTACTTACTTACTACTGAGGGGGGCAGTATGCCGCGATTAGGCCGCGATGCCCCTATCGCCACCCCAAGCTAAAAACTTTTGCCTTGGGGCTGCGCCCACCCTCGCCAGCAGCGGAAGAGCTCGCAAGAGTGGCGTTTGAGATCTTCATCCGTCCAGAATCCTGAACGAATGCGCGCAGGTCACGGATCCGGTCCGGAGTGGTGAGCTCGTCCAGCCTTAGCGGGTGACCGAGGTGACGTCTCCGCGCGTCGTTGAAGTGAGGGCAGAAGGTGACGTGGTGCGCCGAGGTTTCCTCCTTAAATCACAGAATGGGCAGATGGGGGAGCAACCATTTTGCAGTGAAATATGTCTCTGGAAAAAGCCATGGCCAGTGATGACCATGCACATCTCCCTGAGGTCAGTTTTCCTTAAGGAGATTAGATATTCGGATACTTTCCGGTTTATGGCAGGCATAGCCTTTCGTGTTTGCCATTATTCGGAGCAGCTATTCCAGTGAACCTGGTGCTGGCGGTTCATCCAATCTTGAATTGAATTGAAGTTGGCTGATGACTTCGGAGAAGGTAACTTGACTTAGCTTTGCGCTCCACCCGGGATGCTACCCCGCTTGGCGAGTTGATCCACCAGCTCGTTGCCGAGGATTTTGCTATGACCTGGTGTCCAGATAACATTGATCCTGTTGAGAATCGCCAGGGTCTGCAAGCTTTTGGAGCAGTCTAAAACTGACTTGGTTGAGAGCTTGATGGAAGACAAGGCCTGGCTGTCAGAGTAAAAGTTTATGTCACAGCTGCTAATGCCAGCCCTGTGAAAATACTCGGCGCACTGGTTGATGGCTACAACTTGGATTGAAAAACCAAGACATTCTCACCAAGATGAAGACCTTCTTCTAAGATCGCTTCGCGCTTGTGGAAAATGGCAATGCCCGCGCCTGCGAGACCATCACACAGGGATCCGCCAGTGAAGCAGTGAATACCCTGGCTTCTCCGGTTGATGCCCACGTCCAGTGGGTGGCTCTCTCGTGGCGGAAGGGTACATTTGAAGACTTTCCTGAAAATGAGAGTGGGGGTTTCCAGTCCTACACAAGGATGTGTTGAAGATCGCGACGGATGTAATCCAGATGTGGGATGAGATTCTTCTCAGGCATGAAGCCCAAGGGGGTGTTTTATATACGAGCTACATGTAAATTGAATTTGTGTTAGACGATTTAATGACGTTTTTAGCTCGGAAATTTCTGTGTCAGAGTCAGGTTGGGGTTATCGTATGTTGCCCCCCCCCCCTACCCGCAGGTCTGAATGCTCTACACGCGCTCACCAAAAACGGTTCACGGAAGCTGCTGATTCTGATGAGGCTGTGGAATGACAGCGAAGGTTGGGCTGAGTACTCGAGCTTCAGCGTAGGTCCGGAGTCCGACAATTACCGGCTGACCGTGTCGGGTTTCTCAGCCAGCGACGGGGTTGGCGACTCCATGGTCTACAGCAACAACCAAAAGTTCACCACATTTGACGCTGATCACGATGCCAGAGATGGGAGCAACTGCGCTATAGTTTATATCGGAGCCTGGTGGTACAAGAGCTGCTTCAAATCGCACCTGAATGGACCATACAAGAGTTATTCGGAAGCCATCGGAGGTCCCTTCGCCATTGGCGTCATTTGGAGTTTCAACTATGGATTTCATTACTCGCTGAAGGATGTCGAGATGCTGGTTCTATAGGTTTCCATGAACAGCTGACTCAAAAGACTACGCTTCTAGTTGACGATCCTCTCAGGTCCTTCAGTTGACCTCAGTATGCACCGATTTAACAAAAGACCAGCTAGCTGGGAATGAGGTTTCAATGATGTTTACGAGAGTCATATCAAAAGTGACTCGTTTGTATCAGTTTTAACTCTCGACCAAGGTGAATATATTGAACTGCAACCTCACACAAACCTGATTGCATTTCATTTCAACCTGTTAATAAAATCTAAAAATCTAAAAATAAAATAAGCATCATGTCAGACATAAAAAAGCGTCATGTCAGACATAAAAGAAGCGCCATGTCAGACATAAAAGAAGCGTCATGTCAGACATAAAAGAAGCGTCATGTCAGACATAAAAGAAGCGTCATGTCAGACATAAAAGAAGCGTCATGTCAGACATAAAAGAAGCGTCACGTGAAACTGTGCTGTGGCTCTTGGGTAGAATTACCGAGACGTCAAGGCTTACCGGGGGGGATTTCTTGAAAGCCAAGGCTTACGGCTGAGGGGGGGGACTGCTAAGATATCATGGCAGATTTCAGAAGGTACATTTAAAAAAATATTCCATTCTTTGTTGCGATACCCCTTACGGGGGGGCGCTGATTGCTAGTTTGATCTAAAAACATCGATCACCATCGATCAATTGTTGTGGAAGAATTCGTTTAGTAAAACAACCACTAAAGTGCAGTCGCTGCTTCCTGGTCTAAGCTGCCAGTTTAGTTTCTGGGGTTTCTCAGAGAACTTTCTGAACCAAGTCTCGCTCATTTATACATTGCATCCTTACCTCGACTCTTGACATTGACGCAAACTACTTTTTAGTTGTACACAAGTCTGAGACTTCTTTAAGGGGCCGTATGCAGAAAGCCTAGTCCAGACTAGCTAGTCCGGACTTGGGTAGTTCAGTCTATAGTCATAGGGCCGTATGCAGAAAGCTCTGTCTAGGGTAGTCCGGTCTTGAAAAGCTAGTCTAGACTTGGATTTGGTATGCAGAAACGCAAAGTTAGACCGGTATTCTATAGCAGAATTAGGCTAGCTAGACCATAGACCATAGACTGAACTACCCAAGCCGGCCGGACTAGCTAGTCTGGACTAGGCTTTCTGCATACGGCCCATAGTCTATGGTCTAGCTACCCTAGTTCTGCTATAGTAGACCAGTCTAACTTTGTGTTTCTGCATACCAAATCCAAGTCTAGTCTAGTTTTTCAAGACCGGACTACCCTAGACAGAGCTTTCTGCATACGGCCCCTTGTCTAACACAACTACTATTTATTTTCCTGGCTAAATAAACTACTTATAGCGATATCATTTGCAAAACCACAAAACTGGGCCCTGGGGCTACTACTCTTGCAAGAGATTTTAAAGTCGTGAAACCTGCCTCAGAAACAATTCAGACGTTTACTGCATTTTTCACTAGACAAAAAAATTATTGATAGACTTAAAACTTTGCAACCAAAATCAGTAGGGTTTCTTCTAAATTCCTGTAATTTCTCTGCAAACTTAGA
Organism: Macrostomum lignano; assembly: GCA_002269645.1. Classification (NCBI taxonomy): domain Eukaryota; kingdom Metazoa; phylum Platyhelminthes; family Macrostomidae; genus Macrostomum; species Macrostomum lignano. Next base: position 6,514 of record NIVC01004382.1, read on the forward strand.
AACGTGTTGATCTAAAAGACAATTATCTATCTTTTTCTGAACAAGTAAATTCTTAACAGTGCTACTCGAGTAAAAGGAATGGCAACTCAAAATAAACTACTGAAACCAAAATTTACACAGTTGAAGACAAAAGAATGTATTTATCTTTATTTCAGTTACAGATCAGTTTACATATAGTCTGTGAATCAAGAGTCAGCTATATGTCAAGACTAGACACTTGCAAGCTAATATAAACAAAAAGCGTCCTCATCTCAACAGTAGAGAGCAGAAATTTTAAAAAGATCTGCTTAATTTTCAATTAAAGTTGTGAAATTCATTTCCGCATTAAAGTTAGGGTCTGACTACTTCAAAGTAAAACAGCTGAAAAATATCTTTTGATATTGTGAAAAACTCAAGTTAACAAAATTGTGAACCAAATAAAGACAATCTAGAAAAGCCAGGAATAAGTGTCTTATTGCCACCTGATTGCACATTATTAATTTAAAATTATTAGCTGAGACTAACAGAGGCAGTGATCGATTAAACATGGTATAATTTATATATCATAGAAAATGTTACCAGTTCTAAATCTCTATAAAAATAAAATAGAAAAACAGAAGCTATGATACACAGCCAGTGTTAGGCACTTGAGCTTCCACTCAATCCTCTCACACATAGATAAAGTATACATAGATTCCACCCCTGCCCCCGCGGAGTGTCTAAATTGTGACCATCACTTTATTCACTGCGCTCCTATTGGCTGGGCCACGCTATGCACATTGAGTCCACGTGTGTACATTCCCCCAACTCCGGAACACTTGCGTGTCGACTTCATTCTTGCTAAACTGTTGAAACTGGTAAGACATCCTTTCGTTCCGCGCATTAAAGTTATAAAGCTTTCTTGTGTGGAAGGGGTGAGGGAATGAAATCGAAGGGGTTGAAAGGAAAGCTTTCGCGCCAGCCAATGAGAGCACGGTGAGTTTTATGGTGGTCAAAGTTTGGACACGAGCGTGTGTACATTCTGGGCAGGGGTGGAATCTATGTATACTTTATCTATGCTCTCACAGCACCCACCTCACCCCAGCACGCACTGATAAGAACTCGCCTCTCACCCACCCCACTCCGCCCAGCAGCCACCTCACGCCAGCACGCACTGATAAGAATAATGCCACTCACCCACCCCCTTCTGTGCAACACTCGACACCCCACGCCAGCACATTAACGACACATCGAGATTTAAAGCAAGTAGAATTTCTACACAAACATTAGTATTCTGACGTTAAGATCGTACATTATTCATAGCATAGCTCGTATGTAGGCGCTTCATCTCGTTGATATTATTCAACGAACTTGCACAGGCCGCACTACTTGTCGTCAGTAGCCAGTTGCAGGACTGAAAATGTTGATAGAAATGGGAGAGATTTTAACTGAGGAAGCTGTGGAACTCTTCTCATCTAAAAATCTATTTGAGACAATACATTTACTCAGGAATGAAACACTACAGTCATCATTAGCTACATACCGCCATTTTTAACTAAACAGTTCGATAAGTTTGCTTAGGTGAAATTCAACACGGGACAAATTATCCATGCAAGTAAAACACTGGAGATGTGATCTCATGCATGATTGTGCAAGTAATCACTCAGTTAATGAGGAAGTTATTCACCCGGTCATTACGGAATCAGAGTCAAAAGGATCATTCTAGCCATAAATTCAAGGTGCCAAGGGGTATTATATGTTCACAGTCAAGAGTTAAAGCAGAAAATTACACAGAAATCATATGGATTTGTAAGGCACTTCAGGCAATCGGTCATAATGTTGAGAGGTCTAAAATCGCGAGGTCATGCAGCTACAATGTCATGCAGCCACAAGGTCATATAGCCGCGAGGTCATACACACACGAGGTCATACACACACGAGGTCATTCAGCCACGAGGTCATGGAGCCAAGAGGTCACACAGACACGAGGTCATACAGCCACGAAGTCATAAAGTCACGAGGTCATTCAGCCAGAGTTCATACAGCCAGAGTTCATACACAAACGAGTTCATACACACACGAGATCATACAGCTATGGGGTCATGCAGCCAGAGGTCATACAGACACCAAATCATACCGACACAAGGTCATACAGACGAGGTCATTCAGCCACGAGGTCATGGAGCCAAGAGGTCATGGAGCCAATAGGTCATGCAGCCAGATGTCATACAGCCACGAGGTCATACACAGACACATGGTCATACAGCTACGAGGTCATGCAGCCACGAGGTCATGGAGCCAAGAGGTCATGGAGCCAATAGGTCATGCAGCCACGAGGTCATAGAGCCAAGGCAGCCACGAGGTCATACAGCCAGAGGTCATTCAGTCACGAGGTCATACAGTCACGAGGTCATACAGTCACGAGGTCATACAGTCACGAGGTCATACAGTCACGAGGTCATACAGTCAGTTGTCAAGCAGTGACACTGTGACATTTATGACAGATTTATGATCATTATGGACTCATTGCTATCAATCAAAGTCAGCTAAAAAGGCTTCAGCTCACGTTCGGCCGAACACGCCGGCCAGTTTCGGTCCGGCAGACGAGGCGTCAAACGCGGCATTGTCCCTGGCGGTCTCTGAATCTCCCGGGATCGAATCCGCGTCGCTGGCGCCGGCTACAGCGGCCGGAGCGGCCAGTTGATCATTCGCCACCAGCACGGTGTTGGAGACGGCTCGCTGATGCTGACCAGAGGGGTTGAGAACCAGGATGTCGCTGCGGGATCGCGGAGTTGATTGGGTCAGAGAGTCATTGGGTCATGGAGTCATTGGCTCATGGAGTCATTGGCTCATGGAGTCATTGGGTCATGAAGTCATTGAGTCATTGGGTCATGGAGTCATCGGCTTATGGAGTCATTGGCTCATGGAGTCATTGGGTCATGGAGTCATTGGGTCATTGGGTCATTGAGTCATTGGGTCATGGAGTCATTGGGTCATGGAGTCATTGGGTCATGGAGTCATTGGGTCATGGAGTCATTGAGTCATTGGGTCATGGAGTCATCGGCTCATGGAGTCATTGGCTCATGGAGTCAATGAATCATGGAGTCATTGGGTCATGGAGTCATTGGGTCATGGAGTCATTGGGTCATGGATTCATTGGCTCATGGAGTCATTGGCTCATGGAGTCATTGGCTCATGGAGTCATTGGCTCATGGAGTCATTGGCTCATGGAGTCATTGGCTCATGGAGTCATTGGCTCATGGAGTCATTGGCTCATGGAGTCATTGGCTCATGGAGTCATTGGCTCATGGAGTCATTGGCTCATGGAGTCATTGGCTCATGGAGTCATTTGCTTATGTAATCACGAACCATAATAAGTGATAATGAGTTTCAATGAAAAAAATTTGCAAATAATTCACATTTTTATTTAACGTTAGGCTGCGAAAATACTTCGCAATTGCTCTTTAGCTAAACAATTTCAGCAATGCGATAACTTGTAGATTACAAAAGATAATCAATCTAATGTTAGATCTTCATTGATTTGCAATCAAGCTAAACGCTAATGATTTCTACAAAAACACGGGTCGTATTGTCTGCTGATCTTCGTTGTTGGATGACCTCAAACTGAAAAAATACAGTGCGTTAAGTGCGTTGCTATTCAGAAAACGAATGTAACTCCCCTGATACCCTCCGCCCCTACACTCTTCCGCCTACTAAGAGACAGGGGCGCCCACCAAGACATACGGGCGGGTCTGGCTCGCCAACCTGCAGGCCGTGGTACTGCTCAACGTACTCTCTAATGCCTAAGGTGTTGACCGTGCCGATGGGCTGGAAGGCCGGGGAGTAGTCCGGTCGCAAGCGGTCCCCCTCCTGGTGTCGGGCCAGCCTTGAGGGTGCTATTGGCCTACTGCCCGGTCAGGTGGAGCGGCCGGGTGGGTACCGCGCCCCTTTGAGGGTAGCCCACCAACCTTTTATCATGGCCTTCGAGCCGACTATGGATAAACAAGCTATTTCTAGGGACGGGGACCCTTCTAAACCCCAACCTCAGTCCGAAGGACCGGCCGGCCCTGCTGGCAGATCCCAACCGACTGATTCAACTGTGGCAAAGGAAGGACCGGCTGGCTCTGCTGGCAGATCCGACCAGAGCTACCAAACTCAAAATACCCTAAGACCTGCCAGCTCCGCTGGTGGATCTAAGGGAACCGCGAGCTCTGAGCCTAAAGGACCGGCCAAATCTGGCAGATCCGATGAAGCTCAGCGGGCTCGGCTTGAGCGCAAACGCGCTAAACAACGCGCCAAAAGGCAGGCCAAGAAGGGAGCTGCGGGGGCCAAAGCGGCGGCGTCCACCATGGATGCTGAAGCGACTGGAGTCCCAAGGCAACCAGGCGGGCCGGCCGGTGGAAGCTCCAGTAGTTCAGCGGCGGCGCTCCCTGGAGCTGCTGCCGCGGCTGCTGAGGCCGAAACCACGGCGCAACAAATGGCCACTGCCAACAAGGAGGTTCCTTCGGGAGCTACCTTTGCGGCGAAGGCCAAGGCCAAAATCCCGGGAGTGATCATCCAAGGTCGCGACCAGGACTGGACCACTGATCAGCTTCAAAAAGTGTGGAGTGCTGTTGACTCCTATCTGATTGAGCTGACTGTCGAGGAGGGAATCTCCATCGGCGTTGAGCGGATGGTGCTGCGAAGCACATTCGTTCTTATTGCTCCTAGCAGCGAGGAGGACGCTCGGCGGCTGCTCCAGCGGCTACCGACGGTCTCCTTGGATGCTGACCTTGGTGGAGCTCTTTTTCTTCGCGAGGGCCAGCGTCCAAAGACGATACCCTATGTGGTTTTCGTCCCTGCTAAGAGCACCGCAGCTGGACCAGACGTTATTCGCCGGGTCCTACTGCGTCTGAACCCCGACCTCCCTGCTAGTGGACTGGTGTATCACCGCAAAGTCCGCAGGGGGGAGACGGGCAACTCAATTGTCCTCGGCCTTTCCAGCACTTGGGCGAGTCGGTACCCTAATGGATCCTCTTTCCAGCTGGGTGCCCTCAAGCTCAAGTTGCGCCGAGGAAAGTCTGCCAAAGGGAAGGCTACTGCCAACCCCGGCATCTCCGGCAAGAGCGGGGCGCAGTCTAAGGCCCAAAGAAAGGCGCAAGCCGATCCCAAAGCCAAAGCTGCATCTCGCCCCTCTGCTAGCAGCAGTTCGGCGACCGCGGTAACGGCTCCGGCCGAGCCCCGGGAACCAAACCTGCCAGTCGGAGAAGGAGTTGAGGACGAGGCCGGGTCTTCGGAATCCGAGCTCTCCTCGGCCACCTTGGTGGGGTCTGAAGGTAAAGATGCAGGTGAGGAAGCTTCCTCCATCCTGTCATCGGAGCCTGAGGACTCTGCTGGGGGGGCCGGTGGGGGTGAGGAGGCCATGGACGTCGACCAACTCCCATCTCCCAGTCAAGCCCCAGCGGCCTGGGACGAGGACGATCTGTTGTCCAAGTCTCCTTGATGGCCCTGGGCTCTAGCCAGATATTGCATTTAATACAGTATGACTAAGCTCCACGCTGCCAAAGGAGCGACATTCTGTCTGCAAATAAATTTACAGCATTGCGTATCTGCGTCAGTAAATCTGATGAAGATTGCTGAGCTGTACAGGCCAGGCCTCATCCTGATCCAGGAACCCTGGATGCGCAACGGTAAGTTGCCCAACATTCCCTCTGGCTACTCTGATTTTTATGTGTGTGGCCCGGGGAACAGCCGCCCTAGAGCGGCTATCCTCGCTGCTAGCCATCTCCAGGCTTGGCTGAGGACTGATCTCTCTGATGGAGACCTTTGCGTCATCCAATCTAATCATTTCTCTCCGCGTACGTGTCTTGTTGCCTCGGTTTATATCCCAGGCGACAGAGACCCTGCTCCCGAGAGTTTACTGCGCCTTGCGCAGTACTGCGAGTCCCAGAACGCTGAGCTGTGCTTAGGGGGCGACCTCAACGCGCACCACAAGCACTGGGGCAGCAAAGATACCAACACTAGAGGAGAGGAGCTTCTGGCCCTCATCTCTAACACAAACCTCATGCTCTGCAACCGCGGCAGCACTCCTACCTTTAATAATGGCAGATGGACCGAGGTCCTCGACGCCACACTCGTTACCCCAAGACTCTTTGACAGAGTCAAGGAGTGGAGAGTCTGGTCTGAGGAGCCCTCCCTGTCTGACCACTGCTTTATCGCCTTTAATATCGCGGACACTAAAACCCAGTCTCCGATCACTTGGAGACGCAATATCCGCAACACTGATTGGGCGGCCTACAAGGCTGCCCTTGATCTGCACCTGCAGGAACTCACGGACTTACGTCCGATTGAGACCTGCGAGGATGTGGATCATATGGCTGAGACGCTGACAGGTTGCATTATTGCAGCCTACGAAGCGGCTTGTCCTGCTCGCGCCTACAGAGGCAAGACCTCGGCGCCGTGGTGGAACCCGGAGCTGGGGAAACTCAGGCGGAAGGCCAAAAGCCTTCATCGCCGTGCCATGAAGACCGGAAACCCGGAGGACATGGAGCTTTTCCGGCAAGCCTCCCGCAATTTCAAATCTGAAGTGCGCAAGGCCAAGGAATGTAAGTGGCGCCAATTCTGCAATGAATTGGATCAAGACAGACCTACTTCTAGGCTTGTCAAGGCCCTTACAATGGACAAAATGTCCAAATTAGCCATGATCAAAAAAGATGATGGCTCTCTTACTAAAGACCCTGAAGAAGTGCTTCAGCATATGCTTAGCACATTCTTCCCGAGGGTACCTACTGCTAGACCGGAGCCCAACCATTCGATGGATGGAGCCACCCTAGCGGCGGGCATTGTCACTGAAGACCTAATCGCTCGTGCGGTCAGAACCTTCAAACCCTTCAAATCTCCTGGACCTGATGGTATCTACCCTGTTCTCCTTCGTGAAGCAGCCAAGATACCCTCGTTCCTGAGACTCACCCGCAATCTTATGCGGGCCTCTATCCAGCTGGGATACGTTCCCAAAAGCTGGACTGAAGCTCGAGTAGTCTTTATTCCCAAACCTGGGAAGGGTGACTACCAAAGCGTCAATGCCTTCCGGCCAATTAGCTTAACGTCAGCAATGCTTAAGCTCACTGAGAGGCTTATTCTCTGGCGGCTGCTCTCCTGCGAGCTGACAGCGATGCCCCTCAGCAATAATCAGCACGCCTTCCGTACCGGGAGGTCGACTGACAGCGCCCTGCATGCGATTGTCGAAAAGATTGAACGGGCGGTACTGGGTGACGGTTACGCCCTGGCTCTCTTTCTTGACATTGTTGGCGCCTTCGACAACGTTATCTTTGAAGCGTTTCAGAGGGCCCTTCAAAATCGCAAAGCTCATGCTACCCTCATACGGTGGATCATGTACATGATCTCCAACCGTACGGTCACTGCCCAACTTCTTGGGCAAACTGCCTCCACCAGAGTCTGTAAGGGTGGACCCCAAGGCGGAGTCCTCACCCCGACGCTCTGGAACCTGGTCATGGACGCTCTTCTGAGTGACTCCCGACCTGACCCCGTCTTCAAAGTCGGGTATGCTGATGACGTCACGGCCATTGTGGCAGGACCGTCTCCCAGCACGCTCAGGGATCTGATGCAGAGCTTTATCCGCAAAGCAGAATCCTGGGCCAATGACAATGGTTTGGAACTCTCTGAGCCCAAAACCGTTGCCATTATGTTTACCAGCAGACTACGCTGGAACATACGTCCTCTGCAGCTCTACGGCAGAGATATTGCCTTCGCGCACCAGACCAGATGTCTCGGGGTCACACTTGACCACCGGCTCAACTGGTCCTTCCACGTGAAAGCAAAAGCTAAGCGTGCCTCAGCCATCCTGGCCCAGCTCCGACGAGCACTTGGCACTTCTTGGGGTCTATCCCCAAAGCGGCTTTGGTGGATCTATACTTCCGTAGTTAGACCTGCCATTACGTACGCCTCTGTTGTCTGGGTTAGCGCTACCCAGGTCAAAAGCCATGCAGACCTGCTCAACACGATCCAAGGCAGAGCGTGTAGGCTCATCTGCAACGCCACCAGGTCCACGCCCTTTGCTGGCATGGGGGCCTTTCTTAATCTTCCGCCTCTTGACCTCTTCATCAGGGGTGAGGCGGCTAGAACGACGCGGCGTCTAATTGATGCCGGCGTCAAATTCATTTACATGAGAGCACCTGCTAAGCGGAACCTTGTCCCGCATAGCGATCTGTGCCTCAACTTTCTCAACGAGTGTCAGGCCAATCGCGTCTTCACCGATGGCATTGCCTCAACGCTCAACCTGAGACAGCGCTACTCCGTAGCTATCGACTCGCGCGATAACATCAATGACCATTGGAACCCTGGTGAGCTTCATTGCTACACCGACGGTTCTAAGCAGTCAGCCAACACCGGCTTTGGTGTTGGAATCTTTCTGAACGGGAGGGTCATCGCTACCCACGCTCAATACACTGGGGTCAACTCCAGTGTTTTCCAAAATGAAGTTCTGGCCATCAGCTCCTGCACTGCAGAGCTTCTCGCCACTGGCGTTACTGGTAAGAACATCATTTTCCATTCGGACAGCCAAGCTGCCTTGCACGCCATCAGTGGCTGCAGCACCAACTCTGCTACAGTCCTTGACTGTATCAAACTCCTCAATGTGTTGGGTTCCGCCAACAAAATTACCCTTAAGTGGGTTCCGGGGCATGTGGGGATCCGAGGAAATGAGTTGGCTGACACCCTTGCAAAAGTTGGTGCCTCCGGCTCCTCTCTCGGCCCCGAACCTCTTGTCCCGATTCCTGGCTGTGTCATCGACTCGCGCATCAAAGCGTGGATCAGGACTCAGCACCGCTCGACTTGGGCGAACCGCACGAACTGCAGGCAATCCAGAGGCGCTGTCCCTCAGCCCTCTCACCAGCTCCGGAAGCTCCTCTTGCGCCTCTCGCGCAGAGACATCCGGGCTGCCACCATGACCCTCTCTGGTCACGGCTGCTTCTCCAGGCACCAGTACCTGCAGGGCAACGCCACCAACGCCACCTGTAGTTTCTGCAACTCAGGTGACGAAACCGCTGAGCATTTCGTCAGCATCTGTCCCGCCTTCACGCGGGCCAGACTCACTTACCTCGGGCCACACACATCTATTACTGAAGCGTGCAAACCCGAAAACTTTAATCAGCTCATGCGCTACCTTCGGGCCACCCGCAGGGCTGAACTCTCCTTTCCAGAGAGCACCATAGCTGCTGGCGACACTGGGGGACCTCCCTGGGCGGCGCCAACCCTCCGTCCATAGCGACGCGTCGGCCGTTCAGGGACTAGCGGAATGGGCGCCCACGCCTTCCCGCTGTGTCCCCTCCGGGACAGCCCTGCAGCTAAGTCAAGTCAAGTCAAGACATACGGGCGCTCACAAAGAGACAGGGAAGTCTACCAAGAGACAGGGGCGCCCACCAAGAGACAGAGGCGCCAACCAAGAGACAGGAGCGTCTAATCAAGAGACAGGGGCGTCTAACCAAGAGACAGGGGGTCTAACCAAGAGACAGTGGCGTCTACCAAGAGACAATGGCGTCTACCAAGAGACAGAGGCGCCAACCAAGAGACAGGGGCGTCTAACCAAGAGACAGGGGGTCTAACCAAGAGACAGTGGCGTCTACCAAGAGACAATGGCGTCTACCAAGAGACAGAGGCGCCAACCAAGAGACAGGGGCGTCTAACCAAGAGACAGGGAGTCTAACCAAGAGACAGGGGGTCTAACCAAGAGACAGGGGCGCCCACCAAGAGACAGGGGCGTCTAACCAAGAGACAGGGGGTCTAACCAAGAGACAGGGGCGTCTTAACCAAGAGACAGGGGGTCTAACCAAGAGACAGGGGCATCTACCAAGATACAGGGGGTCTAACAAAGAGACAGGGGCGTCTACCAAGAGACAGGGGCGTCTAATCAAGAGACACTGGACCGGCATCTACCAAAAGACAGGGGCGTCTAACCAAGAGACAGGGGCGTCTAACCAAGAGACATGGGCGTCTAACCAAGAGACAGGGGCGTCTAACCAAGAGACAGGGGCGTCCAACCAAGAGACAGGGGCGTCTAACCAAGAGACAGGGGCGTCCAACCAAGAGACAGGGGCGTCTAACCAAGAGACAGGGGGTCTAACCAAGAGACAGGGGCGTCTTAACCAAGAGACAGGGGGTCTAACCAAGAGACAGGGGCGTCTTAACCAAGAGACAGGGGGTCTAACCAAGAGACAGGGCATCTACCAAGATACAGGGGGTCTAACAAAGAGACAGGGGCGTCTACCAAGAGACAGGGGCGTCTAATCAAGAGACACTGGACCGGCATCTACCAAAAGACAGGGGCGTCTAACCAAGAGACAGGGGCGTCTAACCAAGAGACATGGGCGTCTAACCAAGAGACAGGGGCGTCTAACCAAGAGACAGGGGCGTCCAACCAAGAGACAGGGGCATCTAACCAAGACACACGGGCGCCGACAAAGAGACAGGAAGTCTACCAAGAGACAGGGACGCTTTGAGAAAGGGACGCCTACAAAGTGACAGGGGCGTCTACCAAGAGACAGGACCGCCGAGACAAGACAGCAAATAATGGCGCCCCTTAGGGTTGCAGCCCCTTTAGTTAAAATTCCTACGTACAAAATTACACCACTGCTTTACAATTATTTTTAACTCTATATTAACTTTCTATTCGTGTACGGACAGATTAAACTGAAGTTTTTCGTGCAACATCGAGTTGGAAAGTCATGCTCGCTGTTACAAACTGTGTGAGTGAGTGAGTGAGTACCCGTGTGCTTCCTCAGGTTTTGATAAAATGAAATGGGCATTGCGCTAATTGCAACTTCTACAATGCTCAATAAACTCACTTCTTGCTAGCTTGGATGTGAATAACCACAAACAAAGCGCCGAGAACGATGTGCAGGCAGCCCACAACCATGTAGATGATGCCAAGCGCCGGATTGCGACCGCCAGACCAGCTCGAGGTTGTCAGTACGAACGACTTCGTGCCAGAAAAAGCGTTCACCGGATAGGCGTAGTTCACCTGCGACAGATTGAAGTGGCTTTTGATTATTGAGGTCAATTAAAATTGAATTCTTTTAACAAATCAATTTGAGCTAGATCCATAATATTGAGACGTAATATTAGGCTTGTATCCTGTCTGACTTGATTTATTTACAGTACTCTATAAAACCTGCTTCAGACCTACTTAAAACTCTTCTTTTGAGACCTTTAACCTCTCAACACAAATTCCATGAGACCTGCTCTAAACACACTGTCCTTTGAGACCTGCTTTAAACACACTGTCCTTTGAGACCTGCTTTAAACACACTGTCCTTTGAGACCTGCTCTAAACACACTGTCCTTTGAGACCTGCTCTCAACACAATTTCCATTGAGACCTGCTCTAAACACACTGTCCCTTGAGACCTGCTCTAAACACACTGTCCTTTGAGACCTGCTCTCAACACAATTTCCATTGAGACCTGCTCTAAACACACTGTCCTTTGAGACCTGCTCTAAACACACTGTCCTTGAGACCTGCTCTAAACACAATTTCCATTGAGACCTGCTCTAAACACACTGTCCTTTGAGACCTGCTCTCAACACAATTCCTTTGAGACCTGCTCTAAACACACTGTCCATTGAGAACTGCTCTAACACATTGTCCTTTGAGACCTGCTCTAAACACACTGTCCTTTGAGACCTGCTCTAACACACTGTCCTTTGAGACCTGCTCTCAACACAATTTCCATTGAGACCTGCTCTAAACACACTGTCCTTTGAGACCTGCTCTCAACACAATTTCCATTGAGACCTGCTCTAAACACACTGTCCTTTGAGACCTGCTCTAACACATTGTCCTTTGAGACCTGCTCTAAACACACTGTCCTTTGAGACCTGCTCTAAACACACTGTCCTTGAGACCTGCTCTAAACACACTGTCCTTGAGACCTGCTCTAAACACACTGTCCTTGAGACCTGCTCTAAACACAATTTCCATTGAGACCTGCTCTAAACACACTGTCCTTTGAGACCTGCTCTCAACACAATTCCTTTGAGACCTGCTCTAAACACACTGTCCATTGAGAACTGCTCTAAACACACTGTCCTTGAGACCTGCTCTAAACACAATTTCCATTGAGACCTGCTCTAAACACACTGTCCTTTGAGACCTGCTCTAAACACACTGTCCTTTGAGACCTGCTCTAAACACACTGTCCTTTGAGACCTGCTCTCAACACAATTTCCATTGAGACCTGCTCTCAACACAATTTCCATTGAGACCTGCTCTAAACACACTGTCCTTTGAGACCTGCTCTCAACACAATTTCCATTGAGACCTGCTCTAAACACACTGTCCTTTGAGACCTGCTCTCACACACTGTTGCCTGAGACCTGCTCTCACACACTGTTGCCTGAGACCTGCTCTCACACACTGTTGCCTGAGACCTGCTCTCACACACTGTTGCCTGAGACCTGCTCTCACACACTGTTGCCTGTGACCTGCTCTCACACATTGCTCCCTGAGACCGGCTCTCAGAACACTTCTTGAAGCTTACTGAAAACCTCCTTGAGACTCGCTCACGGCTCAAGACTCTCCACCTTTGGACTTGTTTACTACATTCAGGAATTGTTTGTGTCTCAAGAATCATTTAAAATTCGTCAAGACCAGCCCACGACACAATACGTTAAGACTCTCTAAAGTTCCCTCCCGATGCAGTCCCCGCGGAACCAACCAGCAAAGTGTAGTTCCCACTCGGCAGGCCATCCTTGAACCAGTCTGCAGCGCTGCTGGCGTTGTGCAGCACAATTCTGTGCAGCTTGCGAAACGAAGGCAGAGCGGCAGTCCGCATCCACACGATCAGCTCCTCGTCACCTTGGAAGCTGTCTGCACTTCTCTGCTCCGGCGACAGTCTCCAATTTGGCGGCTTCGACGTACCCGTGAAATTATTCACCCGACCAAATTTCCTTTCCCGATCGCTGGCCCAGGAAATTCCCCGGCTAGTCCATGGAACTTCCACGGCCAAGTCGGCCCCGGCGGTTGGCGAATGGTAGAACAGCTGGAAGGTGTCGTTGAACAGGCTGTTGGCGATGGCGCCGCAGGGCAGGATCCAGCTGCCGGAGCCGGGGTCCTGCCGGTACGGGCTGCAGTCCTGCAGAGGCTCCTCGCTGCCGGGCTTCCAGCCCAGCAGCTGGCTGTCGTCGCGGCTCTTCACGTAGCGTCGATGATTTTGATAGAAATTGGTAAGGGCGTAGTAAGCGAACACCTGGCCCGTGAGGTTGTCGGGCAGATGGATTGACATGTTGCACACGCAGGGTGGGCGCAGCCATCGGTAGTAGTCGGGCTTGTTGGCCTTGAAATACGGGTTAAGAAGCTGGGGCTTTTTTACCTATTTCAGCACCTATCTGACACTCATTTCAGCATCTCTGACACTCATTTCAGCACCTACTGGTATCAGACACTCATTTCAGCATCTATCTGACACTCATTTCAGCACCTATCTGACACTCATTTCAGCACCTATCTGACACTCATTTCAGCATCTATCTGACACTCATTTCAGCACCTATCTGACACTTATTTCAGCATCTATCTGACACTTATTTGAGCACCTATCTGACACTCATTTCAGCATCTATCTGAAACTCATTTCAGCACCTATCTGACACTCATTTCAGCACCTATCTGACACTCATTTCAGCAATTTTTAAAACAGGTTTCCTCTGCAATTTTACCTGTTCCAAGCAGGAGATGCCGCTGGCGTCCCGACAGTTGGTATAATTGAACTCGGCCTCCTTCACCGACTGTGAGGCTGTGAACAGCACCGCCCCGATGGGTACGAAAGCCGCGCCGACTAGAAAGAAAAGCGGAAAAACCGACCGAGCGGTTAGTAGCGGTTGCCAAGCCGGCAGCTTTTGTTGATGAAATTTCGAATCGCTGGGCTTGCGAAGCGGCGGCGACGGCTTCTCTTCATTGTCGGCCCCGGCGTCGGCGTCGGGGTACTGCGGCGGCGGTGGCGGCCCGCCAGAAGAGTGCGCTTGCATCTCGTGTTGGGTGCGCTTGTTCGCGGCCATCGATTGAATTATTGGCTGAAGGGATTAACGGTTAAGGCTTTTAGTCTTGACTAGTAGTTTTATAGTCACTGAAAAGATAAGCCAAAAATGTTATTTGTTATAATGATATTTTTAAGCTAGCTGACTGCCAGAAATGTATAACTTGAAAATTTAAAAGCATAAAAATGATAAAGAAAAAAATATTTAGAAGCTAAAATATTTCACTTGATATCTTGAACTTTGCACTAGGGACTAGTAGTATGTATTAATGTATAATGAAATTAATTTGTTTATCACTATTCAAAATTGACATCTTGATGTTTGTTATATGAAAAAAATATAGCTATTTGGGCATAGCAACATATAGTTGTGTTTAATACCAAAAGTAGGCCTATTATTACGTCAACATACGTAAAATTTTATATACATCGACACCTGTATATTCAGGCTCTCTGGGTAAAAATTTGATGCATAGATTCAATGAATAGGAAAAAAACAGTACTAAATTTTTATTCACAGACAGCACTGTTCAGGAAGCATTTGAATTCGAGTCAAGTCAAGAAACTGTCTTCAATTTTTTTTCGCTGGTCTTATTTAAATTAGTCTTATTTAAAGTTAAGTATGTTTTTAGATACCGTATTACCGTTTCTGTTTGAAAAAACGTTACTGTTGGGGTTTTCTTTGGACAAGGAAAAGGCGAACTGAAAGTCGGTAAATGCTTCGTAATTAGAGGCAGAATTATCGTTTTAAAATTTTTGCTTTCGATAGTATCAAACGAAATAACAAATACAATTATTGTTACTACATGTACTTTTAAGGTTATATTTTCTTTTTAACATAATAGAAAGCAATACTTTTCGAAAATACTTTTAAACTTTCTCTAAATGTATTATAAAGATTCATTAAAATCCGTTATTAAAACAGGCAATCAGGCTTAATTATTGCCTTTAGGCGCATAAGCATAGTAACCTTTGTCATAGCATTCAAAAGGTTTTCATTGTGAATAGTTGAGCTCTAGGGGGTAATATTTTACCGGTGAGATTAAAAAGTGAACTTTTATACGATATATATGTAGTGTTTACCCGGCCCATATAAGATATATGGTTCATCACAAATGCATTGTGGTGAGGCGGCAGATATCGCCTAATTTGAAGAAAAGAAAAAGGTAAAAAGTTTCAAATAAAAGTTTAGAAATATTTCAACAAAAAAAATGCCTTCTATATCACCATACTGATCCGAGCACTTTTTAAATGCTCGTAGTTAAAATAAGAGAGCCGGTGGCCATTTGCAAGATCGAAAATGGTCAAAGATTACTATGCATGTACACGTATAGTACTGTATAAACGGACCAGCTAGCTAGATGTCGTGAAGTACATGTAAATTACCAAACTTGAAAGCAAGTGGCCAGAAAAACACAGTATTTAAAGCAAAGTTGCAAACTCAAATCATGCCTTTTCATAAATTCCGTTTCGAAAGCGTATACAAGAGTCTGGACTTCAAATACATGGTAAACGCTCCCCTCGCGTATACTTAGTATTTTAGATCGTAAATCATAATTCATATGTAAATCACATGTACATATGCACGGCTCGATCTTTGTGTTGGTAACTACAGGAGAACTTCCCTCATGTACAGATTTGCATGTATTCTGCGCGCGCATTAACTTACCAGTATAATATATGTATAAATGTATACATAGATGTACATATATGTAAATTGTCAAAAGAGGAATTTTTATACTAGTTTACTTTTTTATTTATGATAATTAAGGTCACAATTACGGAATGTTGCTTTTTGGAGTTTTTACGGAGTGATCGAGTGTAAATTTTTTAGGCCTTATGCAAATATAAGGCCTTATGCAAATGTAAACTAATTTCTTACTGTATGCTAATTAGCAAACCAGTAAGGATGTTTTTATATAGTACAGATCCAGTAAATATTCTTGACAACTTCTACATGTAGCTCCGCTCGAATGTGAGCCAAAGCAATTCTGGCATGAAAA
>NIVC01004382.1:27500-47940 GCA_002269645.1 Macrostomum lignano
CTCCCTCCCCTCCCTCTCTCCCTCCCTCTCTCTCCTCCCTCTCTCCTCTACCTCTCTCCCCTCCCTCTCTCCTCTCCCTCCCTCCCCTCCCTCTCTCCCCTCCCTCTCTCTCCTCCCTCTCTCCTCTCCCTCCCTCCCCTCCCTCTCTCCCCTCCCTCTCTCTCCTCCCTCTCTCCCCTACCTCTCTCCCCTCCCTATCTCCCCTCCCTCTCTCCCCTCCCTCTCTCCTCCATCTCTCCCCTCTCTCTCTTACTCACCCCCTTCTTTTCTTCTTTCTCTATTTTAATTTCTTATGATCTCCAAGTTTATGTAAATTTCAATAATTTACGCAAAGCACTACCATAGGATAATAACCACATGACCTTGAAATATGCAGTTTACACCTGTTCAAAAAGGATTGAAGGCCAGTGCCAGTAGGACAGTGTTTAATTCCCTTACCCCCCCCCCGGAGCAGTTTACCGGCTTTAACACGAAGGAAACAGATCGATACTATTGCTAAGCCTCAAGTGGATTTGTTTTTTGGGGGGGCAACTACCAGCCTGTCAAACTCTATTTACACTCTGCTTGAAGCGGCACCCAATTCTAAATTTAGCAACAGCTGCTTTTCTCTGAGCAGGGCTTCCCTTTCTCAAGTGTTCTCACAGCGCATTTGCTGTATGTCAATGAATGTGGCAAGTTTGATAACTGTGTGGGTTTGTTTATCTGCTTGAGCCCCGGTGTTATTTGGGACTGATTCCGGCTAGACCCACGCGCTCTCTCATTCATTTTTAATGCACCAGCTCTGCTTCAGTCTGTTGATGTCGCTCAGCTCAGCTCCCTTCGGTATCCGATTTCTCTTCTGTGTCCTATCTCACCTAGCTCAACTCTCAACTATAGAATCTCTCGCATAGCTATTCTCTCCCCGATCGAATCTTTCCCATATCTAATCTCTCCCCTATCGAATCTCTCCCAATCTAATCTCTCCCCTATCTTCTTTCTTCATACTTAATTTCTTCCATATCTAATCTCTCCTCTATCTAATCCAACCTCTCCTCAATCTAATCTCCCCCTGATCTAATCTCTCCTCTATCGAATCCAACCTCTCCTCAATCTAATCTCCTCCTGATCTAATCTCTCCTTATTTAATCTCTCCTCAACTGATTCTCTACTCAATCTAATCTCATTCATCTCTAATAATCACTCCCCTATCGAATCACTCCCATATCTAATTTCTCCCCCATCTAATCCCTACCCTATCTAATCTCTTCTCCAGTCTAATCTTTCCCCTATCTAATATCTCCCATATCTAATATCTACCATATCAAATCTCTCCTATATCAAATCTCTTCCTATCTAATCTCTAACCAACCTAATCTCTCCCTACTCAAATCTCCGCCATATCTTATCTTGCCCCTATCTAATCTCTGCTTAATTTCATCTCTACATAATCAAATCTTTTCCCTATCTAGTCCCTAACCTATCTAATCTCTCCTCTAATCTCTCCCCAATATAGTTTCTTCTTAATCTAATCCCTCCCATATCTAATCCCTAACCAATCTTATCTCTAACATTTGATTCCTAGGGTCCCTGCTGTTTCATCTCGGTAGTCAAGACAGAAACGCAAATTCCTGTCAGCTCATTTATTCCATTTAGACTTCCGCCCTCAACCGCTAATTGTGGGCTCAGGATACCCCCGGGAATCGGGCAAGACAAATTTGGAAAAATTGACAGCCCTGAGAAGACGAACAAGTGTGCTCTGATTAAATAATTGTTGAAGATTTTTCACTTTTTATGTAATTTTAGCTGATCCTGGACCCTGGTGTATAGAAAATGCTAGGCGATGAGATTGTAAAAACTGGATAAAGTTTATTACGTTTCCCAGCCATTCTCACCAGTGCCCGATCTGTAGAGCTTAAAGAAATCTTAAAGAACCTTTAACTCATGCGGTCTTGCCTCCTCTCCCCTGCCTCCTCTGCCCTGTCTCCTCTCCCCTGTGTCCTCTCTCCTGTCTCCTCTCCCCTGTCTCCTCTCCCCTGTCTCCTCTCCCCTGTCTCCTCTCCCCTGTCTCCTCTCCCCTGTCTCCTCTCCCCTGTCTCCTCTCCCCTGTCTCCTCTCCCCTGTCTCCTCTCCCCTGTCTCCTCTCCCCTGTCTCCTCTCCCCTGTCTCCTCTCCCCTGTCTCCTCTCCCCTGTCTCCTCTCCCCTGTCTCCTCTCCCCTGTCTCCTCTCCCCTGTCTCCTCTCCCCTGTCTCCTCTCCCCTGTCTCCTCTCCCCTGTCTCCTCTCCCCTGTCTCCTCTCCCCTGTCTCCTCTCCCCTGTCTCCTCTCCCCTGTCTCCTCTCCCCTGTCTCCTCTCCCCTGTCTCCTCTCCCCTGTCTCCTCTCCCCTGTCTCCTCTCCCCTGTCTCCTCTCCCCTGTCTCCTCTCCCCTGTCTCCTCTCCCCTGTCTCCTCTCCCCTGTCTCCTCTCCCCTGTCTCCTCTCCCCTGTCTCCTCTCCCCTGTCTCCTCTCCCCTGTCTCCTCTCCCCTGTCTCCTCTCCCCTGTCTCCTCTCCCCTGTCTCCTCTCCCCTGTCTCCTCTCCCCTGTCTCCTCTCCCCTCTCTCCTCTCCCCCAGGAGTTTATAACTTGGTCAGACAAAGCAATCCGCTCAAATGCTAGGCAATCCGGATTAGCAAATTTCATACGGTTTCTTGAGTAATAATCAATGCTCAATAGATTCCGAAAACCAAATGCGAGATAAGAAATCCATAACTGTCAAAAGCAGGCAAAACAAGATACCAGCTGTGTCGATTCTGAGCGTAGCTGTTTTGTATGTGTTTTTGTCCTTATAGCAAAGTTCGTATGGACATTCCAGACTGTGCTCAGGCAAGCACCCACACACGCGCGTCCAGGTCCAGGCAGTGTAAAGCAGGACTTCCGCCTCGAACACCTCCTGCAACAAAAGCTCTTCCAATCCATGCGGACGTCTAAAATAAAAAAATATTAAATAAGGAAATTGTTCTTGTTGCCAGGGTCTGCGCATTCAGGCCTGATCCAAAATCCAGATCAGGTCAGACCCGCCGAAATCAATTCAACAATAGGCCTCAAAGATATTTCCTTCTCTATTTCCACCTGGAAGGATATTGCTGAATTTTTAAAAAAATGAAGTTTGCTAGAGCAGTCTCATTAAAATCAAAGTTAGAGATTCGCTTAGTGAGACTGGACACTGAGACTGGACACTGAGACTGGACACTGAGACTGGACACTGATACTGGACACTGAGACTGGACACTGAGACTGGACACTGAGACTGGACACTGAGACTGGACACTGAGACTGGACACTGAGACTGGACACTGAGACTGGACACTGGGACTGGACACTGAGACCAGACACTGAGACTGGACACTGAGACCAGACACTGAGACCAGACACTGAGACTGGACACTGAGACTGGACACTGAGACTGGACACTGAGACTGGACACTGAGACCAGACACTGAGACTGGACACTGAGACCAGACACTGAGACTCGACACTGAGACTCGACACTGAGACTCACAGACAGGGGCGCCCACCTCAGAGACAGGGGCGCCCACCTCAGAGACAGGGGCGCCCACCTCAGAGACAGGGGCGCCCACCTCAGAGACAGGGGCGTCCACCTCACAGACAGGGGCGCCCACCTCAGAGACAGGGGCGCCCACCTCACAGACAGGGGCGCCCACCTCAGAGACAGGGGCGCCCACCTCATAGACAGGGGCGCCCACCTCATAGACAGGGGCGCCCAAGCCCAGTTTGCGAGCGCGCCAGCATTTGGATTTCAAAGCAGCAAAAGTCCCTAATATTTATAATTCTATTTCTAGCAAAGCCTTCTTCAAAGACAGTCAGCTTCGCTCACAGAGGCTTTCGCTTTTCAGTTAAGGCTAAAGGCGGAACCAATTAAGCTGCTTTCAAACGACCAAAACAGCAGCTGCGCCGAAGTTGTCTTCAACAGAAATCTCCTGCACTCATGCCGTGTCTTGTTGCCCAGCCGGCTGTTTTGCTGCCGCCGCTGGCTAATAGAAAAGGTGCACTGAATACTGCATCCCGCCTTTCCTGCCTGGCCGCTTCAAAAGGAGCCGAATGCAAATTATCCTGCCGAAAGTTCTATAAATGGATAGTTATGATTACTAAATAGGGAAGCTTGCATCTTACAGAGTAAACTTCTGATTTTGGCTTTGGAACTGAGACTGAACACTGAGATTAGAATCTGAGATTCGATACTAAGACTAGACACTGAGACCAGACACTGAGACTGGACACTGAGACTGGACACTGAGACTGGACACTGAGACTGGACACTGAGACTGGACACTGAGACTGGACACTGAGACTGGACACTGAGACTGGACACTGAGACACAGACACTGAGACTGGACACTGAGACCAGACACTGAGACTGGACACTGAGACCAGACACTAAGACTGGACACTGAGACCAGACACTGAGACTGGACACTGAGACTGGACACTGAGACTGGACACTGAGACCAGACACTGAGACTGGACACTGAGACTGGACACTGAGACCAGACACTGAGACACAGACACTGAGACTGGACACTGAGACCAGACACTGAGACTGGACACTGAGACCAGACACTGAGACCAGACACTGAGACTGGACACTGAGACTGGACACTGAGACTGGACACTGAGACCAGACACTGAGACACAGACACTAAGATTAGACACTGAGACCAGACACTGAGACCAGACACTGAGACCAGACACTGAGACTGGACACTGAGACTAGACACTGAGTCACAGACACTGAGACTAGACACTGAGTCACAGACACTGAGACTGGACACTGAGACCAGACACTGAGACTGGACACTGAGACTGGACACTGAGACTGGACACTGAGACCAGACACTGAGATCAGACACTGAGATCAGACACTGAGATCAGACACTGAGACCAGACACTGAGATCAGACACTGAGACCAGACACTGAGACCAGACACTGAGACCAGACACTGAGACCAGACACTGAGACTGGACACTGAGACTGGACACTGAGACTGGACACTGAGACCAGACACTGAGACCAGACACTGAGACCAGACACTGAGACTGGACACTGAGACTGGACACTGAGACTGGACACTGAGACCAGACACTGAGACTGGACACTGAGACTGGACACTGAGACCAGACACTGAGACACAGACACTGAGACTGGACACTGAGACCAGACACTGAGACTGGACACTGAGACCAGACACTGAGACCAGACACTGAGACTGGACACTGAGACTGGACACTGAGACTGGACACTGAGACTGGACACTGAGACTGGACACTGTGACCAGACACTGAGACTGTACACTGAGACTGGACACTGAGACTGGACACTGAGACTGGACACTGAGACTGGACACTGAGACTGGACACTGAGACTGGACACTGAGACTGGACACTGAGACTGGACACTGAGACTGGACACTGAGACTGGACACTGAGACTGGACATTGAGACTGGACACTGAGACCAGATACTGAGACTGGACACTGAGACCAGACACTGAGACTGGACACTGAGACTGGACACTGAGACCAGACACTGAGACTGGACACTGAGACCAGACACTGAGACCAGACACTGAGACTGGACACTGAGACTGGACACTGAGACCAGACACTGAGACTGGACACTGAGACCAGACACTGAGACCAGACACTGAGACTGGACACTGAGACTAGACACTGAGACTGGACACTCAGACTGGACACTGAGACACAGACACTGAGACCAGACACTGAGATCAGACACTGAGACTGGACACTGAGACTGGACACTGAGACTGGACACTGAGACTGGACACTCAGACTGGACACTGAGACCAGACACTGAGACTGGACACTGAGACTGGACACTGAGACCAGACACTGAGACTGGACACTGAGACCAGACACTGAGACCAGACACTGAGTCACAGACACTGAGACTGGACACTGAGACTGGACACTGAGACCAGACACTGAGACACAGACACTGAGACTGGACACTGAGACTGGACACTGAGACTGGACACTGAGACTGGACACTGAGACTGGACACTGAGACCAGACACTGAGATCAGACACTGAGACCAGACACTGAGATCAGACACTGAGACCAGACACTGAGACCAGACACTGAGACCAGACACTGAGACTGGACACTGAGACCAGACACTGAGACCAGACACTGAGACCAGACACTGAGACTGGACACTGAGACCAGACACTGAGTCACAGACACTGGACACTGAGATCAGACACTGAGACCAGACACTGAGACCAGATACTGAGACCAGACACTGAGACCAGACACTGAGACCAGACACTGGACACTGAGATCATACACTGAGACCAGACACTGAGACTGGACACTGAGACCAGACACTGAGACCAGACACTGAGACCAGACACTGAGACTGGACACTGAGACTGGACACTGAGACTGGACACTGAGACCAGACACTGAGATCAGACACTGAGATCAGACACTGAGATCAGACACTGAGACCAGACACTGAGATCAGACACTGAGACCAGACACTGAGACCAGACACTGAGACCAGACACTGAGACCAGACACTGAGACTGGACACTGAGACTGGACACTGAGACCAGACACTGAGACCAGACACTGAGACCAGACACTGAGACTGGACACTGAGACTGGACACTGAGACCAGACACTGAGACCAGACACTGAGATCAGACACTGAGACTGGACACTGAGACCAGACACTGAGACTGGACACTGAGACCAGACACTAAGACTGGACACTGAGACCAGACACTGAGACTGGACACTGAGACCAGACACTGAGACCAGACACTGAGACTAGACTGAGTACTTTTCCGAGCTTATTAGCTCAGACACCTGTCAACAGAGTTAACTCCGCGTCAGGCATTGTCAGCAAGCATCAGGGCAGCAAAGGTCAACTCAGCTGTCGGGAATTCAGGGAAGCAAATAAAAAAAACTGCTAATCCAGTCCATGCGCACTGTTGAAGATCATCAAAGGCAACTCAGCTGAGTTGGGAACGCTAGCTAAAAGCGTCCCCCTTATCCTAATACCTTTTATCCCCTCCAGACTTGCTGCTGCATCCTACATGTAATATTCTCCCTCTCCGGCAGCTCATATCCCAACTCCCGTTGTCTGGAAGAGAGCTTTGGCACTGGGTCGATCCTACAAATGACTCAGTCAGTGGGATTTCTGCACGAACGGGATTGGCCAGATAAAAATAGGCGTACAGTGACAGAGTGAATAACTGGAGCATAAATACCCAGGCCGATGTCAGGGCAGTTCAGAACTCATTTCGTACACACCGAATTTATTCTAATTCCTAAGTCAGTAACCCTACCTACTAACTGCAGCTCGATACAAGGTAAGTGAAGATCTGGTTGCTGGCCTGCTTTGGTGACTTCCCTTTGGATAGCTTTGCTTCCTTAATTTTCCCTTCATCCTCATCGGTCAAACTGATGAGGATGAAGCTTCAAGAGGATCTTCAAATCCCAGCTAAAGGAGATGCGTGCAGACTTCGAGGACCCCCTTTAGCAGAGGCTGCAGGCTCTTCAACCCAAATCAACTTCCTTAACTTTGTCTTCGCTAACGAAGGCTGGTCGTGACTGCAAGTAAGACTAGGCATATACAGTGTTAGCTTCTACTCTAATGTACTTTCTTTCGCTCAAAACGTAGCGCGCTAAAAACAACTTCGAAGAAACACGATTGCAATCTACCTCCAAGCTGGGAATTAGAACCAACGCACTAAGCCCAGCTAAATAGCTATTTTTGAGTAACACTGGGGTCACACGAGGTCAGCAATTTAAATTGCTCAATTGCTTTACTAAGCTCTTAAGAGCTAAATGTAACTGGAGTGGGCTCTCGCAGTTCGGGCTCTCTTATCGCCTTTAAATATTAGTTGAGCAGTGAATCAAGTTCTTGTCTGAGAGTTGTATGAGACTGAGGAAGCGACATGGGAGAATTCTGGAGTGTCTCCGTGAGATGAGATCGCATAAGGACCTGATAATACTGGAGTATCTCTGTGAGGTGATATTGTATAGGGACCTGATAATACTGGAGTATCTCTGTGAGGTGATATTGTATAGGGACCTGAGAATTCTGGAGTATCTACGTGAGGTGATATTGTATAGGGACCTGAGAATTCTGGAGTATCTCCGTGAGGTGATATTGTATAGAGGTGAGATGGGACAGGGACCTGAGAATTCTGAAGGAAGAGATTCAAGAGAAGGGACACAAGGAAGAGAAGGGAGAGGATGGAGCGGTAGCTTAGAAGAGTGGCAGTCGTGTCTCGATGTGAACCATCAGACACAACTGCCAGCCATGCAGTTCGCGGAGTAGTCAAGCTTGATCAGTTATTTATAAAAAAGTCGTCATCGAAGTGTGACCAAACGAGACCCAGTAGCAGCCACGCGGGCATCTGGATGCAGAGCACAAATAGAAACATCAGGGCTCCAGAGAGAGAGAGAGAGAGAGAGAGAGAGAGAGAGAGAGAGAGAGAGAGAGAGAGAGAGAGAGAGAGAGAGGGAAGGGCGAGAGGGGGGAAGGGCGAGACAGAACCTTTTGATGGATAAGCATGGAGCTTGACTTTCTGGGTTTCCCTTTTACCCCAGTTAAGTAACGCACAATGAACCCTGGGCTTCTTTTTATGGGAAGTGTGCATTCTCTAGCCAAGGGGGGAGAGAAAATAACGGGAGTGGAGTGTCAGTTTAGTATACTTGGGATCCGAGCTAAGGAGATTTTGTGACAGTATAATGTTTCTGCTAGTGGGGGTATGGAAATATTTTTATTTATAGTTTCAGGTAACTGCTTAGCGAAGGCGCTGGACCTGACGGGCGGGGTCGTGAACTTATGGGGGTTATTTTTATGCAGGCATATGGGAGAGGGATCCAGGGGCGATATGAGAGAGAGAGAGGAAGAGAGGTCGCATCGCAGCTTCAGGTTTAGCGGAAATCCCATGTTTGCCGAAACCGCCGCGGGGATAAGGGACGCAATGGGGGCTTTGGGATAAGTCTGATAGAAAATATTGACCCTACCGGGCTACTATTGCCTGCGAATCTCCCAGTTTGTCAGTCAAAGAATTCTTTTCTCCCTTCCCACTAGATCCCACAGAAAGTGAAGGAAGTCAGGCGCATTTCTATGGGTTAGTTCGTATGAGTTTTATTGCCAAACACCTGTGCAGCTTGTTTGCAGCCCATTAGCTTGTGTTTGTCCGTCAATATTCAGTGACAGGTGATATATTGCATCTCAAACTGCTCCAGTGAGAGCGATGAGTTCATTGGCAAAGTTAGTGAGAGTAAGTGTAGTAACTAATTTATAAATTTAGACCATATCGCGCGAACGGCAAAAAATAAAAAAAAACTTCTAATTAGAAATCAGAAATCGGAAATCATAAATTGGAAATCATAAATTGAAAATCGATCATAACTAAAAGAAATCATAAATCGGAAATCATAATTCAGACATCGGAAATTGGAAATCACTAGTCGGAAATCTTTAATCGGAAATCCTTAACCGGAAATGTTAAATCAGATATCGTAAATCGAAACTCAGATATCACATATCAGAAAATAAGAAATCGTAAATCAGCAATTAAAAAAAGGAAATTCTGAAATTTGAAATTGAAAAATTGGACAACCAGAATACTAGAAAATTCTGAATTACAAAAAATAAAAAATGAAAAGAATAGAAAGAATTAAAAAAGAGATTTCGCAGACGCTATGTGAATTCTCAAAAAGCATGAATTTTCGAGATTTTAGCCAAAAAGTCTTGAAAAAAACATCTTTTTTTTTGTCTATTTTTAGCTTCTATTCGAGTGGGCAAACTGAATGAAGCATTTTTGTCTTTGACTGTTTGCTTGAACTCCGCTGCGTTTGTGTGCAGACAATTTCATTTTTCTGTTTCGCTCCACCCACTTATTTTTCACAAAAAGTGCCAAAACAAGCTAGAATCTTCAGCCAGGAATCTAAACTAAATTCACAAATAGAAATTTATCCTCTTTCTAAAGTTATAATTGATTGAAGGATGGATTTTGTAAGAATTTTCTATTAATTTTTTTATCGTTAATAAAAAATTAACGATCTAGTTGTTTTAAATAGTCTAGAGTTCGACTCTCTCTCGAGGGGATATCTCGAAAGTCAAATTAGTGAAGCTAAAATTTAGCAGAATGTAACTTAAAATTAGCGGTGACCAAAAGACTGTTTTTTGGCAGATAAAAAAAACTAAATAAATTTTATACTGTCTCCATTTGTATTTGTTTTAATCAGCTGTTACCCATATAATTTGGTTACGTATTTGCGTTCGGTTACGTAACCAAGTGTAGTGTATATTCACATGGTTTTTACACCATCGATCAGTATTTCGATATAATATTTTGTATTTTCTTCTAATTTACTGTAGGAATTTATAACCACCTATGTTTTTTTTAATATTTGATTAAACGCGTTTTCCATTTCTACAACTAATAAAATGAATAAATTACCTAATGAACAAAGATATTTCTTTAGGATATTTTAAATTTTATTTAGCTATTTTATTTTTAAAATAAAATTATATTTATCAAAGACATTTACACACGAAAACTGCTGTAAAGTTCTATAGCTGTTATATTTATATATAACCAAGTCATGTAGTTCTTTATAAAAGTATGGAAATTCAAAGTGTTATAAACAAATGTAACTCTTGAAACCTGCATCTGGTCTTCTGCTCTAAAATTACCAAAATATTGCACGCCATCGATGCATGACAATCATTTTGATTGACAGTCAGGTTACCCAACTTAAGCATATGATGAGTTACGAGCTAGTTCTGTCGATTATTCAGAATAAGAATAAAGACTTCTATTATTCATCTGAATAGTACTGTACTTTTCTGCATGCCATCAAAAAGATGCAGTGTATAACTCGCATCAGCTCAGCTTTGGATAGATGATGTTACTTCATACTGGTTAGTAACGTGAATATATCAGTGTGCTCAGAGCTGCCTATCCAGAAACTATGGACTCAACTAAGCCATGAAGCCATAAACACGTTTGATCGATGCAGAGAAATGTCAATAATCTTTTTTTGCTTTGTTTGACTTAGTAGCTAAAAAACCGCTGAAATTAGAAATCTACTTGCTACCAGTACTTATTACACCTCTGGGCAGTAGTGCAATACGTTTATTTTACGTGAATTATAGAGATTGGGTTGCAAAAATTTACCATTGTTTTCTCAAATTACAATTAAATTTGTATGAAAATTGTTTCGCGACAAAAAATCCTAATTTGTTTAAATAATTACCTACAAGATTTGTTAACTTAAAATATTATATCGTAAAAAATTACAATAGGTTAGAAAAACATTACCAAAACTTATTGAGAGATCTGTACGTATGAGAGTGGTGTAATAGAAGTGACAATCGCAGCAGTGAAAACGTGAGAGTGACAATTATACAAGAGTGAAAATACGAGAGTGACAATTACACAAGAGTGAAAATACGAGAGTGACTATGCCGCGGACTACTTAAGCGACACTTAAGTAGTCTGTGGACAGTACGAGTATGAAAATGACTACATGACAATATGAGATTAGTGACAATATGAGATTAGTGACAATATGAGATTAGTGACAATATGAGATTAGTGACAATATGAGATTAGTGACAATATGAGATTAGTGACAATATGAGATAAGTGACAATATGAGATAAGTGACAATATGAGATTAGTGACAATATGAGATTAGTGACAATATGAGACTAGTGACAATATGAGATTAGTGACAATATGAGACTAGTGACAATATGAGATTAGTGACAATATGAGATTAGTGACAATATGAGAGTGACAGACAGTAGAATAGAGTAACCAAAATGCAGAGGCTGCACCTATGAACTATTGCAAAGAATATCCGAGTGATGGTAAAATAAAAAAGTTAACATACGGGATAGGGGAAGGGGGGGAGAACACCGATCAGGGAGCAGCAAGCAGACGAAAAAAGTGTCTTAAAGCCAGCGATTTCGTCAGGACTCGCCCACGCACCCTCCGCCCAACCCTTCAGTGCGGATCGATTCTCACCTCTCTCGGGGGTGGTGAGAGGCGACGGCAGGCATATTTGAGAACTCCTTCTCTCTCCTGCTCCTGGGACCTGGCTTATACCCATTATTTTCTACCATAGCTTGCACTTTATATTTGCTATGCTGCAGGAATTCTTAAAAAGGTAACGCTGCTAATATCTGTCTGTCTGTCTGTCTGTCTGTCTGTCTGTCTGTCTGTCTGTCTATCTGTCTGTCTGTCTGTCTGTCTGTCTGTCTGTCTGTCTGTCTGTCTGTCTGTCTGTCTGTCTGTCTGTCTGTCTGTCTGTCTGTCTGTCTGTCTGTCTGTCTGTCTGTCTGTCTGTCTGTCTGTCTGTCTGTCTGTCTGTTTGTCTGTCTGTCTGTCTGTTTGTCTGTCTGTCTGTCTGTCTGTCTGTCTGTCTGTCTGTCTGTCTGTCTGTCTGTCTGTCTGTCTGTCTGTCTGTCTGTCTGTCTGTTTGTCTGTCTGTCTGTCTGTCTGTCTGTCTGTCTGTCTGTCTGTCTGTCTGTCTTAGTGTCTGTCTGTCTGTCTGTCTGTCTGTCTGTCTGTCTGTCTGTCTGTCTGTCTGTCTGTCTGTCTGTCTGTCTGTCTGTCTGTCTGTCTGTCTGTCTGTCTGTCTGTTCCTCTGTTATAGGAAGTTTGTCATAAAAGCCGCATAAACAGTGCCCTAGAAAACACACAGGATAATCTAATAATGCTGCTCTGTACTGGTCAAAATTCTCTAATAACAGTGTCAAACATAAATTACCGGAGCCTAGCAGAGCAGCAGAAAGCTTGAGGTCAATATGATGAAGCGCTCAGAAGTGTCGGAGGTTCGCACCGGCAGTCTCCAACCTCACCCCAGTCCACCCCCTGTGAGGGATCGATTCCCCACGATCCCTACGAGCTAGATAATGTTTCCCATTGAGAGAAGAGAAATAAAGCTTCCAGTGGGATCAAAGCCTGGCTCTACTGGCCCTGTTCTCAATAATGGTCGATACCGTGTCGGCCTTAGCGTGGAGGGGTCCCTGCCGCACGCAACCTCCCCCCTGCTCCCCCTGTGGGATCGCCTGCACCCTGTGACTGACGCCTGGGCTTGGCACAAGCCGCGTCTGTGCGCAAAGAAAGAGAAGCTCGCAACTAACGGACCGGCACAGCCCCGCCCTGCAACCCCCTGACCAACCCCGTGCAGTTTCGAGGGCAGCTTCTGCTCGGCTTCTGTTGTTGCTATAAAAATTTATACCCCAAAATCTGCCGCTCAGAATGGCTTCAACCGTGCTGCCAGCCCCGGCCACCAAGCGTCAGCAGCAGCCGCCGCAGCAGCTCCCAGCCGATCCGCACGGTCGACAGACTCGACGAGCGACAGTTCACGCCGACCGCGACCTGCTGACCGTCGGGCGAGCGTTTCAAGCCAGCGCCAGCCGGGAGCGACACCGTCGGGCAGGCCGCAGCGGCAGCGGCGGCAGTGGCGAAGGCGTCCCAATTGACGATAGCGAAGGCGCTGACGACGATTTCGACTTGTTCTGCCGACTAGCCAACAGCCCGACCGGCCTGAGCTCGTCGCCTCGGCAGCTTCAGTCCTCGAGTCCCCGGCAGCAGCAGCTGCAGGACGACTGTCTGCTGAACGCGGTGCACTGGGCCGCCGCAGATCCGGGCCAACAGCGGAGCGGCAGTTTCTCGGCAGCCTCGCCACGAGCCGAAGAGTTTCAGCTGGTCAGCGGAGGACTTCGGCAAGTGGACGAAGAGGGGCCAGCGACTACAGCCAGTTGCGAGCCCGTTGTTGAAGTCCAGGAGACAGCGGAACAAACGGTTGCGGTGGACATCGCTGCGCAACCCGGCATCAGCAAGCAGCGCCCCAAGTCGGACAAGCAGCAGCAGCAGCGTCGTCGAGAATCCGCCGCTGTCTCAGGAATAGTCAGCTTGAATAGTCGGCCGCGCGCCTGCAGCACCGGAATGGCGACTGGCATAGGCGGACCGAGCGGCCGAGACCGCAGGCCGAACCACAGCAGCGTAAAGGAAAGACGCAGCGAGTTTCGCCAGCAGATGCTGGACCAGCTGGAGCCCCCTCAGCAGCAGCAGCAGCAGCAGCAGCAAATTTTGCGCGTTCGCAGCTTCAAACGAACCAAGCACGGCCTGGTGAACCAGGGCGACGCCGTGGTCAGCGGGCGCAGCAACGGCAGCCTCAATGCCAGCTCGGCGGCCAGCAGCGATCAGGAGCTCCGGGCCGCGCATCAGGCAGCCACGGCAGCCGCGGCAGCCGCAGCCGCTGCAGCCGAACGTCGACGTAGCAGCGGCGGAGCTTCCGGTGCTTCGTCCGGTCACTCGGCGGCCGCTGCTGCTGCGGCTGCGGCTTCGGCACTGTGCAGCGGAGGTCTGCCAGACCGGCCGTGCCAGTTCTACCGAGTGCAGGTGATGGGCGCTCCGCGTGTTGGCAAATCGACCCTGTGCTCGCAGTTCATGTCATCGGAGAGTCAGGTTTTAAACTCGTTGTCTGGTGAGTCGCAGGATGGAGCGAGTTATAATTAATTAATTGTTACTTAAAATATTCACTGTTTTTCGGCTTCTAGACGATGACACCATTGACGAATCCGCTGAGAAGTTTGTCACCGTGCTGCTCGATGCTGACGAATATCACATGACCTTTCTTGACACGGACTCAACGGATGAACCGATGGTGAGTCTCTTTTGTTAAGCTTTTATTATATTGACCTCAATAGGTAAAGAAATTAATGAGATAAACTAATAACGTATTACCGTTCAAACTACAGTACCATGATCGCTACTCTAGAAATGTAAGTCACATTTGCGACCTGGGTAACGCTTGAGCAGCGGTGTTGTTTTTAGTACCAAAAAGTTTCTCGTCGCTTTTTATAATCATACGATGCACTGTTGTTTCTTCGACCTGACTTCAAACCACTGAATGAAACACTCCGAAAAACCTAAAGACGGCAAAAGTACAGTATAATGACGCACAGGTGCTAAAGCCCCTGGTGCTAAAGCCCCTGGTGCTAAAGCCCCTGGTCCTAAAGCCCCTGGTGCTAAAGCCGCTGGTGCTAAAGCCCCTGGTGCTAAAGCCCCTGGTGCTAAAGCCCCTGGTGCTAAAGCCCCTGGTGCTAAAGCCCTGGTCCTAAAGCCCCTGGTGCTAAAGCCCCTGGTGCTAAAGCCCCTGGTGCTAAAGCCCCTGGTGCTAAAGCCCCTGGTGCTAAAGCCCCTGGTGCTAAAGCCCCTGGTCCTAAAGCCCCTGGTGCTAAAGCCCCTGGTGCTAAAGCCCCTGGTGCTAAAGCCCCTGGTGCTAAAGCCCCTGGTGGTTAAGTACCCAACAAACGCCTCTTTTCAATAAAAAATCCCAGCTAAGCCCATGAATCGTTGTCACTAAACGTGACTGTTCAATCCGTGTTAGAAATAAAATTGCACAATCGGCGTTGGATTTGCACACAATAGCTACCGGACCACGCGCAGGGTGCATGGGTCAGTTAGATGCACTAAAATCTAGATTTAGAAACTAAGACGACTTCTGGATCTGAAATTTCGATTTTCAAATATGCAGGGCACCATCGTGATGGACGTTGACGCCTACATGATTGTATTCGCCGTGGACAGCCGGCGATCGTTCGGCTTCGCCAAGCAGATCTTCAACGACCTGGTCAGCGAGGCCAGGAAGTCGGCAGCTTTGATTTTGGTGGCCAACAAGTCCGACCTGGTGCGGAACAGGGACGTCACGCATGATGGTGAGCCCGCCTTCCGTCTGTCTGTCTGTCTGTCTGTCTGTCTGTCTGTCTGTCTGTCTGTCTGTCTGTCTGTCTGTCTGTCTGTCTGTCTGTCTGTCTGTCTGTCTGTCTGTCTGTCTGTCTGTCTGTCTGTCTGTCTGTCTGTCTGTCTGTCTGTCTGTCTGTCTGTCTGTCTGTCTGTCTGTCTGTCTGTCTGTCTGTCTGTCTGTCTGTCTGTCTGTCTGTCTGTCTGTCTGTCTGTCTGTCTGTCTGTCTGTCTGTCTGTCTGTCTGTCTGTCTGTCTGTCTGTCTGTCTGTCTGTCTGTCTGTCTGTCTGTCTGTCTGTCTATCTGTCTATCTGTCTGTCTGTCTGTCTGTCTGTCTGTCTGTCTGTCTATTCTTAAAAGTTCTCTGCTGAAAAATATTTACAAACCAGATAGTCAGAGTCTGTCCTTTCTCCTTCCTGGCCACTAAACTACAAGTAGAACACTGCTCCTGTTTTTTCGTTTTCAAAGTCAATAAAATCCCCTAGGCGAATGAAGCAGCAGGGATAGCTAATTAAAATCAGCAGTTCTGGAGGAACCAGCTTTGATCCCTAGGAGCCCTAGGAGAATTGAATCCAGCCCGTGACGGAGGCCTCGCAAAGCTCGCGGAATCATTGATTTAAAAGCTTTGAAAATTCTTAGCGACACGGGAACTGCATGTCAGCGGATGCAGTTTCGCAGAAACAAGTAAAACTAAAAATTCATAAAATAGGCTTATTTTTAATTAGCTTTCAGTCTCACTGTTTCACAGAGTCAATCATCTCACGGAGTCAGTCATCTCACAGAGTCAGTCATCTCACAGAGTCAATCATCTCACAGAGTCAATCATCTCACAGAGTCAATCATCTCACAGAGTCAATCATCTCACAGAGTCAATCATCTCACAGAGTCAATCATCTCACAGAGTCAATCATCTCACAGAGTCAATCATCTCACAGAGTCAATCATCTCACAGAGTCAATCATCTCACAGAGTCAATCATCTCACAGAGTCAGTCATCTCACAGAGTCAATCATCTCACAGAGTCAATCATCTCACAGAGTCAATCATCTCACAGAGTCAATCATCTCACAGAGTCAATCATCTCACAGAGTCAATCATTTCACAGAGTCAATCATCTCACAGAGTCAATCATCTCACAGAGTCAATCATCTCACAGAGTCAATCATCTCACAGAGTCAATCATCTCACAGAGTCAATCATTTCACAGAGTCAATCATCTCACAGAGTCAATCATCTCACAGAGTCAATCATTTCACAGAGTCAATCATCTCACAGAGTCAATCATCTCACAGAGTCAATCATCTCACAGAGTCAATCATCTCACAGAGTCAATCATCTCACAGAGTCAATCATCTCACAGAGTCAATCATCTCACAGAGTCAATCATCTCACAGAGTCAATCTCACAATTTCAGAGGCTAAGAACTTAGCCAGCGTGTACGGCGCCAAGTACATCGAGATTTCAACCGCCCTGAACCACAACGTGGACGAGCTCCTAGTGAGCATCCTGTCGCAGATCAGAGTGCAGCTGAAGAGAATCGAGAAGGAGAAGTGCAAGCTCCTGAGCAGGCAGAAGGACGGCAGGGGTCTTCGGGCCTCGCTGCGGCTCCGATCTCCCAGACAGGCGTTGGGCAACTTTTTCCGCAAGCACTTCTCCTCGAAGTCGTGCGAAGATCTGGAGCCGCCCAACCAGCAGGCGCAGTGACCTGAACTCGTTCAGTACATTTCTAAGCATTACTACTACTGCTAGATTAGTAGATAAGTAGCGAGGCAAGGATTTTATACAGAAAATTGGTGTGGAGTCGATGGAGAACGGGTGTCATCAAAGGCTATTTTGTTGTTGTATCCATGCATATTCGGCTGTCATGTTGTAATTTACAACGTGTTTGTAAGTACTTTCTATGATGCACTATCTTTAGTCCCAAGATCTTTTTTGAAACTTAAAGAAGCCATATTAGTTACCTGTTTTAATAAAAAATAACACAATATTTGGTATTAGAGAGTAAATGGTACCTATAGTTAGAGACCAACAATTTTCAGTGTAGTGGATGAGAATGACATGAGGAATTCGAGGGTTTCAACCAAAGGATCTTGTTACAGCTATTACCAAACCAATGGATGTTGTGTTAATCTGTTTTGACTTGTTTTAGCTGACCCACAGTTGAAGGCGCTGACCGCACGCCTGCTCATTATAGCCATAGCTTATCAAATCCATTTTGCTTACAATTTTTCTTTCTCAAAGCTCATCGAGTCTCGAGTCTGTTCAATGATGCGGTGTTTTTTATCGAACTGAACAAACTTTATAAACGCGCACCAATCGTTCTGTCATGAACAAATATATTTTCTCAAAAATAAAAAACACTTGTGCTGCAGTACTGATTGTTCATCGCCCAGATAATCTGGCTTCATGTTTTTGTTTGTCTGTTTTTACTCTAAAAGACTCATTGATGAGTCAACATGGCTGAGACACAAGCGGTGCAAAGACAGCCCTAGATCAATAGAAATCCTACCCGATCAAGGCTTCATATCTCATCTCATCTCTCTCATCTGGCCCTTTAGATAGGGAAAAGTTTGCCAACCCCTGGTGTACAAGCATGGCTAATAAAAATATATATTGATAAGTATTATAAAGTCTTTTTGAAGTTTAACAAATCTTTCGTCAAAGTATTTCGCAAGTTGAAGATGAAGCTCCGCCACTTTCGCCAGCCTCTTCGCCCAGCTCCTGGTCAGTTCGTTGAGCCTTTTTTGCTTGCTGATGAGACTGGACTCTGTCAGAGGTGAATCAGTTTAGTTTAGCCGAAGCTTAGTAATAGTATTGGAAGCAGACCTCCAAATTGTAAACCTCGGGTATAGGTTCGTAGACAACTGTAGATTCAACCAGGGGATTTTATTGTGGGGTGGGGGCAAAGCCAAGAATTCAACATGTACATGTACGTGACTAAATTCCTACATTTCCATTATTGATATTTTGAGAATCGTGTTGTCTTTGGCGCCGCAGGCACTCATTTTGGCGCCGCAGGCACTCATTTTGGCGCCGCAGGCACTCATTTTGGCGCCACTGGCACTCATTTCGGCGCTGCAGGCACTCATTTTGGCGCCGCAGGCACTCATTTTGGTGCTGCAGGCGCTCATTTTGGCGCCGCAAGTACTCATTTTGGCGCCACAGGCACTCATTTTGGCGCCGCAGGCACTCATTTTGGCGCCGCAGGCACTCATTTTGGCGCCGCAGGCACTTAGCCAGGTGCCCAGTAACCCCAGCCTCACCTCCTATTCTCCTGGCTATCAGCAGCAGCTCTGCCGAACTCCTCCCTACTGAATGCTCCGCGCGTCTGCCGCCTCTGAAACCTGGCGTTGAGTCCGCCATCAGCTCCTCGGTTGTCAGCAATGAATCCAGCTTCATCGTCTTCGATCACGGCGTCAGCCTCGCCACCACTGACGGCAATCGCTGGCGGTTCGCTGAAAGTGACGTTGCGATTGCCGGCAGCGTTGAGCGGCTGCCCAGGCAGCTCTCGGTCATCGTCTGGAGACGGCGCTGGCGCCTGCTGCACTGCTACGATGGCGTAGCCACGTCTAGACCGACTGATCATCGGGTCGTTGAAGAAGTGATACTGGTCCAGTGAGGCCGTGCCCTGCTCAGACTGACGCAGGCCACCTCGTCGACGCCTTGGCGCCTCCTGCTGCGACTGCTGCACCTCGGAGCGGTCCGTCTGAATCGGACTAAAATTGTCATCGTACTCCAAGCTGGGATAGGCGACCTGCGGCGGGTTGAACTCCATCAGCACCGGCCCAGAGTACTCGGTGCTGTTAATCTGGCGCAGGTGCCGGTCGCGAGCCTCTGCTCGACGCCGTCGTTCGAATTTTTCCCACTGGCGACACTTGTGCGGCAGGCCGCCGCTGCGCCAGCCGATGGGAAACGGCGACGGGTGGCGGCCCAGCTGGCAGACGACGCAACGATGCGTCACGGGGTCGCGGATGTGCGGCATGTGGATCTCCGACGATTCTATAGTCAGCGAGCTGAGATTCTGCGTCAGGCAACGAATCTGCAGCTTCTTAAATTTTTAAAGCAACGCTTGGCAAATAAAGTAAAACACTCACTACAACGCTACGCTGTGTTGAGCAAATATTTGAGCAAAACTAATAGGTGAGCCTCGTGTACCTATTAAGTCAATATAGCTATATATCTAAGTAATTAATGCTCATTCTAGCTTAGACATGTATAGATGGCTCATTCCAGTCCAAGTTGACGAGAATTAATTGATTAAAAGGAATATTATACGGTTAATACCTGCTTGCATTTATTTTAATGGATTCAAGTTGCGTTATTTGTGCATGCAGTTTAGCAAGTCACATTATCGATTAAATTAAACGTTGAATTTCGATTTAAATCAGTTGCGCACATTTATAAATTTGTTCTCTTCCATGTACCACAATCAAGTAGTTTTATTATGTACATGTTTACTGGCACATGAGCAACTCTTACAAATATGCTCATAATCTATAACACCTAGCTTACATGTAGATGTACACAAATGTATATCATGCAACTTTCAAAGCAATGCAAAACTACATGTAAAGTTCTTTTTTGCTTTTCGACCTTAGACTATAGGCAATATTAGAAATTAGAACTATTTTTTAATGTACGT